>CM021109.1:490979750-491149116 GCA_007115665.2 Sequoiadendron giganteum | reverse complement strand
ATGGTCATAATCAATTGAAATCAAAGGAATGTCTTGAAATCTTTCATCCTCATTTTCATCGTATGTGTCTGAAATAAATAGTGGGACCATATCCCATTTACTAACATATTCAAGTTCTTCATTGTTGCATGCATGAGAGTTTCCCACAATGCACTAAGTGCAAAAACAAGAGTAATCCCTTGTGTATAATTTCCATCCAGGGTGACTATCTGAACTCATAACACAATCCAAAGATCTTGTTTTTTCTACCCTCTTGCATCCATGCATCGATATTCTATCCACACCTAGATACATGTAATTGCAACAAACTTATGTGAACTTGAACATGTGTGTATATATATATATATATGTGTGTGTAAATTTTAAATTTAAATAATTTTTTTTTTTTGAAAATGTAATTTATACATACCCAATATCTCCCAAAACACTCTATGTGGAATGTTTCAGTTTGTTCTTGAAGATGTGCTGACCTCATTTGATGCAAATTGTTTCTTGCACCATTCAACAACATCGTATGCATCATCTATATGATCTTCTGAATAACTCATTTGATGCTTTCTTAAAGCACGTTTGATGCAAGCTCCTATGCCATCATGCTCACCCTTTCCATGCCCACTCTCAAAGAAACTCCAAACATGTGGTATGTTGTAAATTTTATGATATCTAGAAAGTGCATAAAATGGCCATGATGATTTGAATTGTGTTGCACATCCATCTGACCATACAAAATGTTTTTCAAATTTTACACCCCTGTTTCTCAAATTCTCAAAAAAACATTTTGTAAAACAATGTACAAAAAGTGTGTCATGCTCTTTATCATCACTAATATAAAAGTGATATTCTTTCTTTATGGCTTGTTGTTCATCTGTACTCTCAACACCATCCAATTCCAATTGTGCATGTCGATAACACACATGAACCATAATAGTGACCTACTTTGAAAAGTAATATTCTAATTGAATCTCTTTTTGATGTACAAAAGAGTAATTTTCTACAAAGTCAACTACTGATAGAATTGTTCCAAGTGGGGAAGTATCTCTTAATGTCTGAAATTGATGTGCTTGCCACTTAGCATAAAAGGAATGTTGTATGTATGATTGTATCAATTTTTGAAAATCTTCCATAAATTTCCCAATAGGTATCTCCTCTTCTACATAGTTTAACCTTGTGGATTCTTTCCCAAAATTTGTTTGAAACTTTACATACTTGTAACTTTTGCAATTTACTGTCTTTGTTAGGTCAGCATTTTCATTTGTTGAAGGAAAGTTAACCAAATTTCTACATGTTTCACAGAGTCCTTTTATTTGAGGTCCATTTTCATGATCACATAATAGATCCTTTATGAACAAACTTACCTGTTTAGGAGGTGCCTTTTGAAAACCATATCTTTCTTCTCTCATCTTTCGAAACACCTGATAGTAGAGATCAAATTCAATGTGATAACGACAACAACAAGTTTCAAAAAACTTGTTTATCTTCACATAATATGGCTTTAACCTTTCAAACATTGTTTTCCCAATCTTTATATGAGGATACATATTACAAAAGTTCATATACATCTCAAGTTGTGTTATGTCTAGCCAATGTTTAATATGTTCTTCATAAATACTAGGTCCAATCCTGTGCCTCATAACATCTCTAGTATTTGATGATGGATGGGTCTGATCATTCCAAAAACTTGAGATCAAGTTCCTAACAACATCTTCAATCTTGTCAGAATGGGGAGCTCTACACATAATTACCTAATTTCCTTCAAAACTATCATCCAAAACCTTTCTCTTTTTCTCATATTTTATTAGTGTGGTTCTACTATAACCAAATTCAGTGGAAAGTGTTGACATTTTTCTTTTTCTGGATATTTCTTTATTTAAAACAGATGTCAAAATCACCTTTCTTGCAATGGCCTTATCCACTGATCGAGATCCTTTTCCAATGGAATCTAAACTTTTTTTAACATTTTCAACAATATATTTTTGTAGTCTCATGTGTTTCCTCTTATTCAATGCAGAATGTACACCCAACATTTGTAATGACTCTTTCAGCTCATCACAAAGAAGTAAACGTGATAACAATTGGGTTTTTTAAAGTGTTTCAAGATGATTGAAATGATCATGGATTATTCTATTTATAGATTTAGTCATTGAACTCTTACTTGTATTTTTAGGTTGGTCAGAATAACATTTCAGTTTCTCCATATGCATTTCAAGTAAATGATCTAAATTTCTATAAGAAATTTGTTTCCCCACCTTTTCAACTACTTTTATATGCTCATCCATTGGTGTAGAAGGAAGTGATCCCGACCCCTCTCCAACATGCATTGTTTGAACTCGAGTCTCCTCCTTATCTTCAAGGTCCATGTGTTCTTCAACTGATTTGTTTGGTCCAATATCTAGATTGGGCTTGACTTCTACTTGAGAACTTCCTGCTTGTTGAGCCATTTGTACATGTCACAAAATATTGTGCAAAGAAAGTGAGAGATGATGATATATAAGTGGAGTTGAACATATGAAATCAAATGAAATCAAAGATTCTTGAACTTAAGAATTCCATGTAGAAAATGCATTTGAAAATAGATGATAAGCAATTATTAGGCTCTAAATGAAGAATAGAGGATAAGGTTGATAAGTGGACACTTGAACTATGGATTAATGGCATGGATTATGTTAGGCAACTCTTGATGGTGAAGGTAGGTGGACGAAGGATGAAAGCTTATGCATGGTTGGTATGGAGGATGAGAAGGTTGACAACTTAACTTGGAGGACACATAGATTTGTTTGTTTTTGAAATGATATATATATGCAAGGACTATGGGGGATGATATCTAGGTCCAAATTTGGTTACGATGCAAGGCTTGACTTGTGTTATGATGGATAAACACAAGGGACCAATGATCAAGAGAGGGTATGTAGGAGATGATGGACTCCAAAAGGATTTCCATAGACTCAAGGATAATGGTATGTTCCCTAACTCAAGTCCATGATAAACCTTAAGTTCAATGTGGGTGATAGATAGCAAATGGGTTGATTTCGAGACCTGCGAATAGTAGTGGAACTTGTGCAAGAGCTAAGGGTTCTATTTGATCAATGATGAATATGCAAAGGACTAAATTCATGGAATGTATGCAACTTGGTTAGGTGATATGATCTTGATATATGCAAGGGGTTTTACATGCAAGAACTAGGTGAAATGATATGTATGTATGCAAGGACTATGTGATGTGATCTATGTATGCAAGACTAGGAATATGTAAGGACTGGGATGCAATGAAAAGGATATGATTCTAAGATGGGATATATGAAAATGGTATGATATGATGTGATAAGCTAAGAATGATAGAGGTCAAATGCAACTCTAGGTCCAAATTTGGTTATGATGCAAGGCTTGACTTGTGTTATGATGGATAAACACAAGGGACCACTGATCAAGAGAGGGTATGTAGGAGATGATGGACTCTAAAAGGATTTCCATAGACTCAAGGATAATGTTATGTTCCCTAACTCAAGTCCATGATAAACCTTAAGTTCAATGTGGGTGATAGATAGAAAATGGGTTGATTTTGAGACCTATTAATAGTAGTGGAACTTGTGCAAGAGCTAAGGGTTCTATTTGATCAATGATGAATATGAAAAGGACTAAATTCATGGAATGTATGCAACTTGGTTAGGTGATATGATCTTGATATATGCAAGGGGTTGTACATGCAAGAACTAGGTGAAATGATATATATGTATGCAAGGACTATGTGATGTGATCTATGTATGCAAGACTAGGAATATGTAAGGACTAGGATGCAATGAAAAGGATATGATTCTAAGATGGGATATATGAAAATGGTATGATATGATGTGATAAGCTAAGAATGCAAGAGGTCAAATGCAACTCTAGGTCCAAATTTGGTTACGATGCAAGGCTTGACTTGTGTTATGATGGATAAACACAAGGGACCAATGATCAAGAGAGGGTATGTAGGAGATGATGGACTCCAAAAGGATTTCCCTAGACTCAAGGATAATGGTATGTTCCCTAACTCAATTCCATGATAAACCTTAAGTGATGTGGGTGATAGATAGAAAATGGGTTGATTTTGAGACCTATGAAGAGTAGTGGAAGTGCAAGCTAAGGGTTCTATTTGATCAATGATGAATATGAAAGGACTAAATTCATGGAATGCATGCAACTTGGTTAGGTGATATGATCTTGATATATGCAAGGGGTTGTACATGCAAGAACTAGGTGGAATGATATATATGTATGCAAGGACTATGTGATGTGATCTATGTATGCAAGACTAGGAATATGTAAGGACTAGGATGCAATGAAAAGGATATGATTCTAAGATGGGATATATGAAAATGGTATGATATGATGTGATAAAGCTAAGAATGCAAGAGGTCAAATGCAACTCTAGGTCCAAATTTGGTTACGATGCAAGGCTTGACTTGTGTTATGATGGATAAACACAAGGGACCAATGATCAAGAGAGGGTATGTAGGAGATGATGGAATCCAAAAGGATTTCCCTAGATGAGCAAGGATAATGGTATGTTCCCTAATTCAAGTCCATGATAAACCTTAAGTGATGTGGGTGATAGATAGCCAATGGGTTGATTTTGAGACCTAGGAAGAGTAGTGGAAGTGCAAGCTAAGGGTTCTATTTGATCAATGATGAATATGCAAAGGACTAAATTCATGGAATGTATGCAAAGGTTAGGTGATATGATCTTGATATGCAAGGGGTTGTACATGCAAGAACTAGGTGGAATGATATATATGTATGCAAAAACTATGTATGTGATCTATGATCTATGCAAGACTAGGAATATGTAAGGACTATGATGAAAGGGCTATGAATATGCAAGGACTATATGGGATGGAAAGACTAGGTGGAATGCAAGGATTGAAAAATTGAACTAAAGGATGATGGCCCCAAGAAATCTAAGTGATACTTGTTCATGTTGTATGTTTTTGTTGTTTGATGTTTTGGGATTTTGCAAGGTTTAAGGTGTTGCCAAGTACTAGGTGTGATGTTTGTTTGAGGTTTATTTTTAAACACACATGCAAGACATAGCAGAAAAAATGTTTGATTTTAACAATACAAGAACAAATCCTAGGGTTGGCAAGGACTATATTCATTGGATTCCACGTGGGTTTCCCCAGCTGCACTTATTCTTAGCGGGTGACTTAGAAGCTTGGCCACACTGGCTCCCCCTTACATTGCACTCACTTCTCGGGTCAACCAAGCTTCGAGCCCTCATGAATCTCCAATGACAGACTCTTCACCTCTACTAAGAACTGCGAGAATGTGGATGCTTTGGCAATGACCGTTGCTGCACCAATGAATAGAAGGGATTTTTGCTTTCTAAAACAAGAGGGTTCTAGTGAATACTCGGGGACATGGCACCTCGCAAGCGTACATCAAGCCACTTAAGGCTTTAACCACTCTACTAGGGGCTCTTATACCTTTAAAAGAAAATGTCGGTACCCGTTTTCGAATGGCACATGCACAGCTAAGGCCTATATACCATGAGGACTTGACAATTTAGACTCATCCTTTTATATACCAGCCCGAGCGAAAAACTGGTTGGAGTCGTTCCCTCTTGTGAGGCAGGCCCCTCTAAGGTATTAAACACATACAAAGACGATGGGTCTAGTTTTTTATCACCAAATTCGCACAAGGTGAGATCATACTCCCTACCATCTCAAGCATAACAAACAGTGTTCATTCACCCCCTAATTAAATCTATATGATGGAAGACAGATGTTCGTTTTAAAGCACCAAAATTGAAATGTGTTCTAAGCTAAAAGACAGTCGGTTTCAAAATCAAGTCTTCAATCAATCGTCCTGCACCAAATTAGTTAGTAGTTCCAATTTTTAGTCTTTGACAAGACGTCCTGAAGTAAAAATATGCAAGACGTCACTATATATATATCTAAAATTTGTCTGGACTTGTATTTATGTTCTTTTTGATTGAATATTTTATATAGATATTATAAACTCAAATGATGTTACAAAATCTTTCCAATGCATTTTTTTATATTTGTATATTAAATTTTAAAGATTTCTACTAATGATGTTAAATTTTGAGGTGTTTGAGATTCAAAAGGACTCTTTGGTGCTTTTAAAATTTTGCTTAATCTCAAATTGGTTCATGTAGAATGTAATGAAATCTTTGACTCCCAAAAAGAAGAATTGACATTTTATACATGTAGGGCTAGATAGTGCATATATCATTGAATATGAATATAGATTAATATTATGACAAGAAGATAGCAAAAGAAAGATATGTAGAAGAATATGACATATTTAGATGGCTATATTCATTGAGGAAGCTACCTAAGAAAATATCATAATCACAAATTTTCATATTTCTTCTTGTATATTCATATCTCTCTTGGAAATGCTTGTTGATCCATCTTGTCAAATTTTCTTTTTTCATATATCTAAGGGATACACTTATTGCTATAGATTATATTTTTTTTTTATGTTGTACTCGTCTTAGTTCTAGATGCACATAGGATAAGAGCGCAAACATATTAATCTAATTTCTTTTTATTTGATTATTTGTGGAGGTAAAAATACCAAATTAGGGATTTGACAATATTGGTAAGATAACCAAAATTCACCCCTTTCCCTTTGTGGCACTAGCTACATGTATTCTTGGAAATATCTTCATATGGAGGTTTTGTGTCTTTTCCTATCTATCATAATTATATTATCTTAGAGCTCAGTTTAAATAACATTATGACCATTTTATATCATTTAATTTATTTTAACAAATTATCATGTTATTCTACTAAAGTTTCTTGTTATTGGTTGTGTATTTTATTCTTATTTTATAGACTTTCAATTTTTTGTATAAACTAGTATTTTTTATGTACAACAAAAATCTATGTAGTCATATAGACCTTAATGTAGTCATGCTACCATCTAGGAAACATGATGTAATTTTTATTATCTTCTATTGATTCATATTCTAGATTCCTATCATGATGAGATATCTATTTCTCAACTCTCATTTTAGGTTTTTCTTTGTTTATAATTAAATCCCATTTTTTATATTTTGTTTAATAAAAACATAGTACTGTTTCTTTTATAGAAAAAATAAGCTTGCATAGTTTATATAGGTGAAACCAATTTAGATAAGACCATTTACACTTGCTGATTTGTCTATTTTGGATAGTATTTTTGTGTTATTAATCTTATCTAGGAATAAAGTTAGTTAAAAATTTCAACTTTTTAAAGGTAATCAAATTCAATACATTTTTCTTTTTACTATCAATATGTTTATTTCTTTATGAATTATTTCACTGTTATGAAGAATATTCTAATTCTATGTTAGATTATGTGTTAGAAAATTTAGAAGATATTATTTTAGATACATACTTCTACATTATATGCTCCTCGCATATAAACTAATTTAGTTAAAATATCTTTTATGTGTATATTCATCGTACTTGTTGTTAAATCTATCCTAATCCAAAAATAGTTATTGTTAGCTAATATGATTATATTTAAATTATAATACTTATAATTTTTACCAATTTTTGTGTGTTTGTGGGGTGTTTGAGCTATCCCCACCTTCTCAACTAATTATCACTATTTAGGTTTTTTAGATGAGTTTAGAAATTCTCTTTTGTTGAATTATCTTGTGTTATCTTCTTTTATCTAATTTGGTTATACATAACATTATTTCCCTACTATTAATTTTCATGTATTGATATAAAGGGAGATACCAAGATAGAGGGGGAAATACTGGTGAAAGATGGTGTTTCTACCATAGATATAATTGATGATGCACAATTGGATGAAATAAATATAAGGATTTAAAGAAGGACATAAACATAGATAGATGCAAAATTGGGTGCTACAAAAAAACACAAATAAAGAGAATATATTGAACATCAAAACTAGTAAAACATGTAGTATAAGGATTCATAAAAGAGTAGTAGTAGGCGTGCCACAAATATGTTTGCAATTGATATGGAGATTAGATCTAGAGTACTAGACAAATTTAGAAACCTATTTTAGGAGGTAGGAGATATATGGAATATTATTAATAGAGTGCAAAAAAAGGTGGGGCACTACATATTGGTTGTTTCCAAGTAAGGAAGGAAGATGAATGCCATAGGATCAAAATGTGTATTTCAAGGAGGAGACACTAGTAGAGAATGCAAAAGGGATGCTAAGTGAAATTGAATCTAAGAATGCACATAAGCTCATGTAACAATAATAAATACATTCAAGATAATCTAAATATGAAGGAATGATAAATTGTGATGATGTAGAATAAAAAACTCAAGGATGTGCAAGAAATGATAGATAGTGATAAAAAAGAAGGTTGTAGCATAAAAGTAAGAATATAGAGTTGTGATAAAGTATCATGGATCTAATAAAGAAAATTTGAAAGTAAAAATGTATACAGATGAACCATTGATGTTACAAATAAATATTTATGAAGAAAGAGAGTAATTGAGAGGAAATTGATGATGTGCATTTGAGTTTTCATTTTCATAAAATTGAAATGAGGAAACTTCAATTTCTTATATATCAATTATTTGATGCATTTTTCCTTGTTGCTAGATAAAACATATGATAAACCCACTATTGTAAGTAAATAAATTTACCCATATTTGACAAGAAAGAGAAGAAATAAACACGCACCTTGTTTCCTTCTATGATAATTTGTCAAGTTTTGTTTGCGTCTATTTTCTTCTTTCTCTTTTGAAAAATTTCGTTGAGCCTTGTTTCTTCTTTTTGATTTTTGTCCCATTTTCTTCACAGCAAATTCTCCTCCAAAATGAAAAAAATCTGTCACAAAACAATTGAAAAAACATACAACAATAAAAAATAATAAAAACAAATGCAACAATAACAAATAAAATATATAACATTCTCAAAAAATTCATCATTTTTCACCTGTGAATGGTCTTTTTCAGCCGACACGCTTGGAAGCACGAGGGTCCCCTGAAAATCGCCATTTACACAGACTGAGCTCGGAAAAATGCAAAAAAACCCTGGAAAAGTTGTTTGACTTTTGTATGTATACTGAGGGGGTTCAATCAAACCTATTTTAGGGGGGTTCAATCGAACCTATTTTAGGGGGGTTCGATGGAACTATTGGGTCTCAAAAACACAGGTTTGAACCACGAGAGGTTTCCAAGCTCTCACAACATTTTTGGCCAACTAATAAGGCCAACCAATATAGTTGAACCTTCTGCTCTTCAGGCTCTGCAAAACCTAGGCGGGTGCACCTATGTGTATGTTGCAGATTTAAGATGTATTTCCTGGTGAAACAATCTATCCACAATGGCAAAGGGAAGTGGACAGATAAAATTACTACAACTACTCCTACTCCTGCTGCACAAATGAAAGGTTTTTGAATAAATTGTTTGATATGGATTTGCATCTCTGGGTTGTGGCAGATCAGTGCCTTCTATCCACATGGGCAATAGAGTCAAAAATGATATGTGTTTCCTCTTATTGGCTTAACTCTAGTTGTTAGGCACTCTGAAAATTCTATGGCTAGCATAAAAATTTACTAAGTCTATGACTTGCATAAACATTGCTGGAATGTTTCTTTATCAGGTTCTTCTTTAACTATCCAAAAGCAATCTCAAAACCATTGTGATTTATTAAGAGAATTTAATTTTGGCTTGCAGACATCAATTAATCAAATCACAAAAAATGGAATATATCTTGATAAATCAGGGAATATGCTTGATATGCTGATTTAAATGATTAAAAGACCTCAAGTTGGAGACAACCAAAATAAAGAGTATAAATTGATGCAACACAACAACTGAACACCAAAGAGAAATTCACCAATTTAAAACATTAGTCTTCATTGTTTCTCCTTCAAGAAAATTATGTACATTATTTCCATCCCAGTCTCTTCTCGGGAAAAATCTAACTCCTCAGTCTAACTACTCTCTTCCTCCTCTTTCTTAACTGATTTTTCAAATCATTTATACATCATATTTGAAGAGTCACGACCCTTCACCATTTTGGTAAAACCGTTTGAAATTCTACAATAGAGATTTAAAATATTTAATTATGTTGCCTCTTGGCAAATTAAATATTTTTACAATAGTCGAGCTTTTATTTTTTTCCCTTAATACTTTCTCCGCTTTTTCCCACCTGTGTTTTACCTTTACTACCATTTAATAATTTGCCTTTGTAGCCTTTTTATTATCCTTACCACTCAACAACGGTTAACTTTTGACCGGCCCTTATATATTATCTCCCCGTGGCTTTCCTATCACCGCACTACCGTGGGCTTGACCTTTACAACTGGCGGTATGGCGGTTCTAAACATTCACTATTACCCTCGCTACCTCATCCGCTGTCAGCTAACTCTTTACCGCGTTACCATGGCCACTGGTTTGACTGCCAGTGGTACCACGGTATTAACTACTCTGCAGACTGTCGCCTCGCTGCTTCCGTCACCCTTCGCCATCTACTAACCGTTACCGCACTACCACGGTCACCTTGTGAACCAGTGGCGGTATCGCGGTCTAACCATCACAGTATTTCCTTCCCTCTACCACTCTATCGCAGTCTCTGACTTGACCATCAACGGTAACGCAGTGACCATTTACTGCCCTTCCTTAACCGTCACCCGTTGCATCTCTATCCACCGCAGTCACCGCGGTCTGCCTCCTAACCATCGGCGGTACTACGGTGTGACTGATCCCGACCGCTACGTTCACTGTCCGCTGCTTACCAACCGGCCACCATGCTACCTCACTGTTAACTACCTATTTCTGTCAACCGCCAGCTGCTTACCATGCCGATTATTTCACTGCCACCGCGATATCGCGGTCAATGAATTGATCGTGCGCGGTGTGGCGGTAAACACATAGTGCCTGCTCCTTAGCCGCCACCACTATACCGCGAACCCATTGTGGGAGGCTGTGGTAAGGTGGTAAGTGTTATAAAAATGTATATAAAGGCAGCGGTAAAGGTTAAAAGCATATTTTAAAAGGTAGTGAATGATTTTTTATGAAAAGATAGGAAAATGAGAGGTTTAAAATGGGCAAATCGCTTAGGTTTTTGATAAAATTTTGGGTTCTAACAGGAACCACCCAACCCTAATTTTGCACATTATTTAAAAGTGGTTTGAGCGAACCCCTGTTCGGTCGAACATGGGTTCGACCGATCATATTTTTTGGGTTCGACCGAACCCCCTTGTTTCCCTATCTCCTCAAAAATTTGTAAATTTTTGAAAAAAATTGTTGTTCAAAGCTCAATTTGAGGATGAAAATGCAGAGAACTTTAGAAACCCAACTAGATAATGATAGTCCTCGGAATGAGCTATGCGTCGAATATAATTTTAATATGGTTTGCTTTTATTATGTATTTTATTTTTTAGTTTTATTAAACATAGTTTTTTCACTGAAAATCAAGCTCTCTGTTCTGCACATGTGGAAACATAGTAGATTATCAAAATAAAATTTTAAAAATATGTTTGGGCTGGGTATTGATGTCCTTGATCCTTAAAAAAATAAAAATAATAATTTTGATTCATACAAAAAAAATTTATGTTGTATAGAGTTCGCCTATGTCTGAATTGCAATTGGTTTGATTTTGAAACTTGATTAAGGAAAAAATATTCAATTAAAAACTATGAGACCAAATGAAAGTGCTAGATATCATAGTTAAAAATATAAATTTGAAAAAATTATAATTTTATCCTTCATACAAAAAAAATTATGTTGTATACGGTGAGCGTCACTTTTAAAAAATGTTGTTTTCTAAAAAAAACCAGTTTTTGTGGGAGATGGAAAAAAAAGTGCAACCTGATTCCAAAAATTTTGAAAAAAATATTTTTAGAATCTAGAGACAAAATTTTATGAGACTCTAGTTTGCATCATCTTCAAATTCCTCAGGGTTAAGCCGCTATAGGTGCCCGAATATGAAGATTTAGTTAAAAATAATAATTGCAGTGTCCAATTTGGCCAAAAATTGTAAACCACTATTGTGGGATCACCCTAACATAAGCATGACATCATGATAAAATCAATATTCCCTTCACCCCAACCTACCCCCCTCTCCATTGGAAGTTTTGATTTTTGAGTCCAACTTTGAAAGGTCATAACTTAGGCTCAGGAGCTCCTTTTGTAAGGATTTGTTTTTTATTTGGGATATAACTTTTTTCTCTTCACAATGGTGAATCCATTTTCTATTTTGATGCCTAGTGTTTCTAGAAATTGTAGATTCCCAAAAGTGTTGCTAAGTAATTCTCATTTTGATAAATTTTGAGGCTCTATTTGGGTTCCTATGGTAACATTTTTTTATTTTTTTAAAGTGCATAACGATATTTGTACTTTGCAGTTGTTAAATATGATTTATCTCATGTTATCAATTTTTTTTTTTTGATTCTATGACCAAAATTTGCATTTGCATGCTCTAAGATCAAGTCCACTTCTCTATTTTTGGTAAGTGACACCTATAATCACACTAAGTATAAAGTTTCAAGCTCCTATACTACTAGGAGGTATCATGATCGAATTAGTTTTGGGGGTAATATTTTTCTTTGTTGTATTGAGTCTCTTGATTGGTCTATTTTGTGACTATAGTTGAGAATCTTAACATGGCTATCAAAAAGAATCCATCTATAATCGAATTTAAAATATAGAACTATAAGTATTGGAGAGATGGTGTGATGTAAAATTTCATATGGCTAAATATTTTACCCTATCTCTATGAACTTGTTCTTAAACTTGATCCTAAATCATTTGAGAAAAGTATAGCATGGTATGAAAAGAATAGTCATTTAACAGGTTTCATTGGTTCATATGTGGATTCTTACACATTAAGTATAATAGTATTGATAGATCCTCCTCATACTCATTGGACCATGACTTGGGAGATGTACATGGTGACTTGAATGAATATCTATTCCCAAACGATCCAATTGTAGATTTTCTAAAACCACTTGATGTTCTTCTACCATATGATTTTTAAACAACTATAAATCTTGAAGAATGGGAAGAAATTTTAATATTCAAATGATATGAAAAATTCTCTTGATACTTCTCCTTTAGAGACTTCATGTACTCCAACATAAGATGATTCATTTGATTTTTGCACATAATAATCTTGTGTGGACACATCTTTTGGGGATGAAAAATATAGTTTGATGGCAGGCATTGGCATCTCATCTCCTCCATCTATTGTTACTTCTAATTATACTTGTGTTGCTACATCCATGGCTTCTTGTGATTTAGTATAGAAAGGCATTTATTGTCTTCTAGATATGGCTACTTGGGATGTATACTTCATAGACATTGCAAGTTTGTTTGTAGATTCCCACATTTCAAATTTGGGAGATGCCATTGATTGCATACATCTTGTCTTTAATCAAGATAATTATTTTTCAGTTGTTGCGAGGGAAAATTAAGATCCTCTTGTTCATTATCCATCTTAGATCATTCATCATAGTTTGATGTATGAGTGTGGATACTTTTGAGCCGCATTTGGAGGAGGCATATTTTCTTCAAAGGATATATTTTTGTCTTTGGATCCTATTCTACATACATCTCTAATATATTCTAGATTATCATCTTCATTAGTGTGGCCTAGAACACCTAACTTGGTAGTGGCAATTTTTAGAATTAACATGGAGACACATGAGAAATTTTCATAGACAAGTCATACATATAGATATTTCTTCCTTCATATTCCTTTTATGTATGGGATGACATCAACCATACAACTTTTATTTTATTTCTAAGGGCAAGAACATTGTTCAATAATTGTAGACCATATTCTACATCTACTTTCAAGCATTTAGCATTGGTATAGTTTCCACATTGATAAAAGACTCCATGGTCTTTATTCTCTCTTGTAGGGGGAATTTTTCCTTGTATATATTTTTTTCCATCTCATCTTCTATAGAGAATTTTTCTTGTCTTTTCTCTAGATTTTGAGGATTTTTATCCCACTAGGTTTCATCCTTTTCTTTGTTTGTAAGATATTGCATTTATACATGGGTACCTAACATGGCCTAGTAGCCAAGACCCATCATCATCTTTACATAATTTTAGTTTGTTTACTTCTCTCTAAGTTTCAATTAAGGGGGTATTAGTGTGAATAGGGGTTTCTCCTATCTTTTTTCCCCTTTGTAGTTTGAACAAGGCACATTATCTAACTAGTTCCTAGTTAGTCCCTTTTCACACATGTTCACATGTTAAGTTTAATTAGTTTGTTAGGGATATTTCTAGAGGTCTCTTGTGTCATGCAATCTTATCTTATCTTATCCCATAGCTGTCACATGTCATAGGATTAAGACACCTACCAATATTCTAGTTTGTCCTACTATCAACCTTGCCTATATAAGAAAGGTCTCATATGTACATTTTGATTTGCATAGTATTGCATAGGATCACATTTGATCTAACATATTTTTTATTGATTATTGCAAATTGTATTCTCTTGTTTTTATCTCATGTAGAAGGTTATTTTGGTTATACAGGTTCAATCCTAGGAGCTTGAGTCCTTTAGTGACTCTAATAGGGACCAAATACAAATTGAGTACCACTATAGATTTTTTATCTATCTTGAGTCATGATTAATTTTATTTAGAATACCTCTATATGAGCCCCCTTTAAAGTTCCTTAATAGTTTAACATAAAAAAATTGTTTTCAATTGGTTCTTAAAGTATGTGATAGTACATGTATAATAAGATCACCATAGATTTATGAAATATAAAACATAAGAATGCTTCAAAACTATTAAAAGAGAGTAAATATATCATTTCAAATAATATGTCAAATGGATTACCACCAATATAGATTATAATTCATCACATGGACCTAACCCTAGAAGGAATCTTAAAAAATAAGGTGGTAAATGGGATGAAACCAATAGAGAATAAAAAATTAAACTAAAAAATGTAGTTGTTGAAGAAGGGATTGATTAGAGGGAGTTAAAGATCATGTGTCAAACTCGTGGTACTAGAACCCAAAAATGATAGAAATTAAATAATTTGTAAAGACTCTACATTAATCATTAAGATCACAATAAAATATATATTCACATTACCATGTATGGATGAGATGATGGAATGTTTGAACTGAGTGATGTACTTTATGAAGATTCATTTGGAAAGTGATTATCATCAAATCAAAATAAAAGAAGGAGCTTAATGGAAGACAAAAATTAAGACAAGTGAAGGACTATATGAATTCTTGGTTGTTCCCTTTTTCTTTACTAACATGACAAGTATATTTATGAAATTGATAAATGAGGTTTTGACAAAGTTATTAGATGATCATTAAGATCACAATAAAATATATATTCACATTACCATGTATGGATGAGATGATGGAATGTTTGAACCGAGTGATGTACTTTATGAAGATTCATTTGGAAAGTGATTATCATCAAATCAAAATAAAAGGAGCTTAATGGAAGACAAAAATTAAGACAAGTGAAGGACTATATGAATTCTTGGTTGTTCCCTTTTTCTTTACTAACATGACAAGTATATTTATGAAATTGATAAATGAGGTTTTGACGAAGTTATTAGATGATTATGTGATTATTTACTTGGATAATATTTTAATTTTAGTAATACTAAAGAAGAGATTCTAGATAATATTAGATTAATATTATAGATATTAGAGGAATACAAATTGTTTATCAATGTTAAGAACTATAGTTTCATAAATATTGATTTTTTATACTTGGGATTTATAATCTCAATGGAAGGATTAAAGTTAGATCTACTAAAGTTCAAAGCAATTGTTTAGTGGTCTACACTAATAAATTTTGGTGAGGTAGGATATTTTAATAGTTTGGAAAGTTTCTATATGAATTTCATCAAAAAAATAATAGTATTCATGCACCATTAAATGATACTACAAGAGGAGATGAGAAGGAATTCAAGTGGATATGCAAAGAAACAAATATATTTTTTGAGTTTTTGAAGGTGATAGAACAATTATTATTATTATTGCTATATTTTAACAAGGTATTCCAAGTTGATTTGGATGCAAGTGGAAGTGAAATAGGATCAATTTTGAGATAATATGGAAGGTCGGTAGCATACATTAGTAAAAAAATATTATGTACAAGAAGGTGATACTCAATCTATGATCAATGATTTTAAATATTCCATAAGTCAAGCATTGAAAGAGTGGATATATTAATTGTTTCCAAAGGAATATTTTCTTGTATATGGATCATTAAGCACTATAATGCTTAAATATTCAAGATAAATTAAATCAAAGGCATGTGATATGGGTACATTTTATGCAAATTTATACTTGTGTTTTGAATCATAGAAGTGTGAAATTAGATAATGTTGTTGATGTGTTGAGTAGGAAATAGATATCATTAACAAAAATGAGGATATAGGTAGTTGAATTTGATGAATTTAAGTATTTTTATTAAGTTCATCTTGATTTTATAGAAGAATGAAAAACTTAATGAAACCTCAGAAATAGGATGAGGTTTTATCCTTTTGGGAGATAGAACACTAGAGTTAGGATCCTATTTTACTCAAGTTTCACTCAAGGAAACCCTAGAGATCTCAATCCAATGATAGAATGAAGGAAAGAAATCTGCTATAGGTTGTCCTAGGGTATGATCAAAGACTAAAAGGGGGTTCACCACCAAGCTAGGGCTTGGAAAGACTAGTAACATGAAAGATCTAATGATAAAACTTAATGCTTTATAAACCTTAAGTAAATGACCAAGAAATGAATGCAAAATAGAACAGTAAACTGAAAAATTGGAGAGGTGCACTTTGTAATACCCCTCCATTTTTCTCTTTTGATCGAACAATGTTCTTCTCCTTTATGTTCTATTTTTTGTTAGTACCTTGACTATGGTACTCGGATACTATTTGATCACTATCTATAAAGTGATATGAATGTTATATTTTGGTGTGATGGTATTTTATTCAAATCTTATCATTATGGCATGCTTTAGATTAGCATAAGTGGATATTTGAATTAATGATGCTTTATTCTTTTGATTAAATTATTATGTTAGATTCGTCAGTTAGTAACATTGTATTGGTGAAGGGGACGGGGTTGCACCACTCACTTGTGAGTGCCCTGCGATTCCGTGACTTCCTCTTCACGGTGTGTTTTAATTATGATATATATGCATGTGGATATACTCTTTGTTCGCAGGTTGACAGGTACAGGACATCGACTCCACCTGGTTTCACAGGTTTGAGCATGTCCATTGGCCAATGGTATTCGATTGGGAGATAGTAGCTAGGTTTTCCATGCCAAGTCATCACCCTGGTCATAGCGTGTCGTCGGTTTTAGTCTGGTTCAGTTGTTTTGATATTGTTCAATTTGCCTTGATTTTATTTAAGTTGCAAGTTAGAAAAAGGTAATTAAATTTCATTAAGTATTTAATTAATTTGGTTACTAAGTTGGAAGATGTTATTTAATTAATTAATTAATTAATTTAATTTAATTAATAAAATAAATTAATCTTGGATTAGATTTATTTTATTGAATTATTTATATTGAAATAAAGTTACTTTGTTAGAATTGTTAAAAATTAAGTTTGAAAGTTGGAAAATGTTTAAAATGCATTTTGAAAGTTTTTGAATGCAAAAATTGAAATTGGAGATATTTTCTATTTTTGTTTTCAAAAATTTATTATGGTTGTTGAATAGATATTTCTTGAATTTTCATGGAATTTTTCTATAAGCATGAAAAATGGAAAGAAAATTGGGGGAGAAAGAAAAAGGAAAAGAAGGAAGAACAGGATTTTTGTTTTGTGGGTTTTTGGATTGGAATTGTGGAGAAGTCTGTTGATTTGTTGGGAAGGAGCTTGAATCTGAGGAGAAGGCTTTGCACCATTTTTATCAACCTCTCAAGCTTTTAGATCCAGGTTTTTCTAATTGTTAAATTAATTTCTTTTTTTTGGAAAAGATTCATAGATTAATATGCTGGTTGAGAAAAAAATAATATATTTAAACTTTATTAAATTGGAAAAGAAACCCATGTGAAAAAGTGGTTTGAAACTTAAACAAAACCTTTGTTTGGAAATGAAATTTCTCAAGAAAAAGACTATGTTCTTGACTGTAAATGATTACTTGCTCAATTTATTTTACAAATTCTTTGTGGGGATATTTAAATTTATATATATATATACTGATATATATATCTATATACATATATATTATTTATATATTTTAATTTGGGTGGGGTGTTATGTTGTTAAATTTTTTAAAATATAATACCTTGTCATGAAATTGCGGATTTCAAAATCCGCAGGGATTTTTATAGTTTAAAAAATAAAAAATAAAAAATTGTGGGGGCTGGGAGCTCAACCCACAGCCGCCCCCATGGGAGGTGCTATGTGGAGCTACGCTGAGTGTGACCCCCACACTCCGCCGCTGCAACCTCGCCAGGGGATGACTATGTATAAACACAGCCGCCACCCCTTTGGGGGTGTCGACTGTGTTTACACACAGTCGGCCCCAGTCATGGGGTCGGTTGTGTGTAAACACAGCTAGCTGCCCCAGCCCTAAAATGACACGCAGCCCAAGAGTAAATCACGCAGCTCGAGGACAAAAACGCGCCCTAAATATATGTTTGAATTTTTTTATATTTTAAAATAAAATATATTTTAATATTGTAATATTATATTTTTATAATATTAAATATTAATATATATAAAATAATAAAATATATATTAATATTTAATATTTTATTATATAATATTAAATATTAATATATAAAAAAAATTAAATGTTTAAATATGTATATTGTATTTATATATATATATATATATACATATAGTTTAATTATTAATTTTAATATATATATATATATATATATATATATATATATATATATATATATATATATATATATATATATATATATATATATATATTTAAATATATACATATATTAAAATATTGATTAAATGATGGTATGATTTAAATGCAATTGAGAAATTTTAAATTAATGTATTATAGTCAAACTGATGGATTTATTTTAAAATAATATATTTAAAAGGACAAATATTGGATTTAGAAGTAATGTGTTTAATAACGAGATTATTTGATTTTAAAATGATGTATTTTGCAAAGGACCAATAGTACTTTTAAATAATAGGTTCTGAATCGTAGAAATAAATGTTTATTTTATTTTTATTTAAAAACAATCAGGGAATTAAATATTGAGTTTTAATTTCATCTTTTGTCTGAAAGAGGCGTTATTAAATTAGTTTTATTAAGGAAATAAATTACTGAATGTTAATATGGGAAATGGATTTAATATATCCAAAATTAGTTTATTTCCTCACAATGGCTTTATGTGATTATTTCCTCTGTGTTCATGTTTGGGGAAGTGGGTTAATTGTGTTTTTAATATGTAAGTCTTCCAGAGGATCTTAGAGGATGTGGGTTGTCGTATTATGTTTTTCAACCGGTTGTGAATCCCTTGGGTAGTGCATGGTACATTATTAGTTAATTACCCAGTTTCCACGAACGGGGATGTTTTGTGCCTCCTTGGATTAGGAGTGGATTATGTGATTTGTGCCTCCTTGTAAGGAGTTGCTTTGTTATGTTTGTTACCTCCAGTGTTTGGAGAGGATTTTGACTTATGTCACCTCCTGAGAAAGGGGTGGTCATGATATCTTGTTTGTATGCACTTTGGTACCCTTGGTGATTGGATGGTGTGTATGTTGTCAAGTAGAAGAGTGGCTTCCATTAGGGGCCAAAGCCTGTAAGAGGCAAGAATGGGTAACCTTCAGAGGTAGTTTAATCAAGTGATAACTAAAACAATGTATTTAGAAGTTTAGGTAGTATTTCACACTAATCAAGATAAGTTCTAGCCTCACTCATAGTCGCAAGTGCTTGTTTAGGCTTGGGGTGAGTGGGAAGGCCTGGAATGGCAAGGTCATCTATATGGTCTTTATGATAGGTATTGGGTTTTGCATTAGTAAGTATGAGGGCCGGGGACCGGTTGAGGCCACTAGGATAACCCATGATGGGGGCTGGAGCCTATGAAGATCCGTAGTGGGTAACTCATGACAAGCTGTGTGATGACACTCTGTCTAGGAAAAAAGTTGGTACTTGATTATTATGTGTATGGTTTTCTTAACATACTCGATCTGTTTTATATTTGGAAGCAATGTGACCATGTTAGAGTTGTACTTGTAGTGTACCTGTGATTGGTTGTGTCGGTTTGAGTCAGTATGTTTAGCCTGTGTCTAGAGGTGATTGTCTTGTCTAGGAATACTTGTTACTATCTCCTAGCACATGGGGTGGGCCTTCAAGTACCACTTGGTTGGGTGGAACATGCACCTTACTCCGTTGGGCTTTCTTCTTGTTTGTGTGGATGAGATTTCCAGTTGGAGAGCTCATGGGATCTAGTTAATTTCATGCTTTATTCATTTCAATTATATCTTGTAATTTATTACCCCTCATTTTTTATCAAGGTGGGAATTTTTAACTTGTAATCATGCTTATTGGATTTACCTCATTTGGGGAATGAGAGATGTAATCTCATTGTTTAATTATTGTTAAATGAAATCACATGGTATCTTTTATTCTTTGATGTAATTTATCATGTATGGAATGTATGTGTTTGTAATTTATTAAGTAAATGAATGTTATGGTTTCAATTCATGTTTTTTGTTTGGGTCTTAAAGTAAACTCAGTCTCGTAACCTTAGGGGTTGTTTGCAATGGGTAGTGAACTTACTTGTTATTGTTCTTAAACAAAAAAAAAATTAGTCCATTTGAGTAGTTAATTGCAACTTCTTCTACGGTTGCAAGGCAGGGCATTACACACTTGGAAACCTATACCAACTTGAATGAATATTTAAAATGATAAAAATGATAAATTTAATGCACACTAGGACTCATATGCTAGGCTAGGCGATTTAGTCCTAGATTAGGGTTTTTAGGCAGGAACAAAAATCTGGTAGTGACAAGTTTGGAACTCCTAAAATCTAGAAAACTGACTGTACTAGGACTCATATTCCAGAAGTGGCATATCAATCCTTCTTAGCTTCTTTAGAGGATCAAGATCTAAATCTTTTCTTCAATCTCTACTCTTTCTTCCAATCCTGATTTCCAAATCTGAAATGCTCAATTCTGCTCTATAGGTGTCTTTTAGTGATCTTGTGAACAAGGTGACAACTTTGACAACTTGAAAACTTCTTCCAATCTTTCTCTTCAATGTATCTTCAACCTAGGTCTATAAATCAAACACTAAAGATAGGGAAAAATGTTGTTTTGTTAGTGGATAGAGGTTTGCCTTGGTCAAACCCCATTTTGGTAATCAAACCTTGAAATGAAATGAAATAGAAAGGAGGAATGATGAATGAACAAATATGTAATGTTGCAACTCACCAAACCTTTGAATAAGATGTTGCAATATTTTATGTAATGGCTACAATGGATGTAGATCTTGACTCTTGCTTGAATGATATGGATATTGATTTGAATGCTTGCTTGAATCATAAAACCCTACATCACAAATATTAGCTCAAAAACAAACATAATGCATGATGACTTTTACATGATGCTTGATACTTGAATAATGCTCCAAAATGCTTGATAATCAACTCTTGAATGCTATTTTTAACTCAAATTTACTATAAGGATGCTTATTCAACTTGCTACGTCACTTGATTGCTTGTTAGGAAAAAAATGAGTGAAATAACCTTGTATTTATACTTGTTTATGCCAAATTTCTTGAAATTACAACACTACAAGCCGACATAAATCTAGGAGAATAAAATCCCACCAAGAATTTTAATTTAATTTAGGTCTAAGCTAAGCAAGAATCATATGCCAAAAGTGGCATATGAGTCCCATTAGGCTAAGCTTGGGACATATTTTTCAAGAAATGCTTAGTTTAAAGTGAAATTCAGATCTAGGCCCTGAAAATTAGGTGGGACCCATACGCCAAAGGTGGCGTATGAGTCCCATATCACTAAATTTGGGCCATACAATCCAAAAACACATGAATTATAATTGGATGTTAGTAGATGTCAGAATTAATCTTGGAAAGATGCATTAATTAAGGCTTTTGGATGCAAAATAATGCCAAGTAAGGCATAAAGAAGCTTAATTAATTAGTAAAAACCTTAGATTAGTTTGAAAGTGCAAGAAAACACTTCGCAACACCCTGAATAAGGCACAATTAAGTCCATTTAGTTTACAAGGGCCCTAACAAGTGTGAAAATGTAAAGGGATACATTTTTCTACACTACACTTATAAATAATCGATAAGTACATTGATAGAAGTAGATTGATTGATTATTTGATTTAGGATTATATGTTGTTTAATGGTAATTGGTTTTGTATTCCAAAATGCTCAATGAGAGAGGTCATCCACCCCCTTTTTACCCCATTTTTTTGTTAAAATATATTTTACATATATTTTTATTAAAATATTGCTCCTATTTATTTTTTTAAAGAATAAAATCCTTTATCTTTGTAGGCTACTAAATCTAGCTCTTCTAGGTTTTCAATAGTAGAATATGTATATGTATATGCTAATCAATCAATTTGAACATCATCTATATATTTATGCATAATTTTTTTCATAAAATATTTATTATTATATGTGTGTATGTTTTGGTGAATTTCACATAACCTACAAAGATGGTTTTAAATCTATACTTTTGATGAAAATAATTGTATTAACATAAGATTCCAAGTTATGCATATTTATTATATATAATATGACTGAAGGTAACATTTAAATTTACATAAATAAATTGATGTGAATATGTATATATAATCTCAACAACTCCTAAGTTACATAAAGATTTTTATAGTTGGAAGTTTTGGATATTTATGTGTATAAATTTATTTACACTATTTCAAGTAATGTATGTTCATTGTAAACAAGATTCAAACATGAACAAATATTTATTTTAAAAGAAATTATAATAAATATAAATCTCAATTTAATTTGCAAATTTATTGCTTTACACTCCTAATAAACACAAGAAATTAAATTTATATTTCTTACTTAAAAATAGTTATCACTTTACATGTTTAAATATTATTGTCAATGGTCACACAAATGAAATAAACCAATGGCAATTTAATATTTATGTTTCTTTCAAGATAAGATCCAAATAAGCTTGAGGATAATTCAAATATTAAGAGTTTTCTTTTCCCTACCAATATGGTTTTGTCAAGCTATAAGACTGGTCATCCCCTAAATTAGGACAAAATACTAGGAATGATTGAACAAGAAAAAAGAAAGAATCCTAGAAAGTAACCCAACCATTTACATAGAGGAGGGAGTACATAGATGAGGGAGTATAAAAAACTAAGAAAACTAGGAGGAATAAGATTTTATAGAATTCATACAAGAGTGGTTAATTATATTCCAAATCAATTTATATGAATTTGCTCAAACATATACACTATGGAGAGATCGATCTCCCACATAATCTCAACATTAACAAATATACCTAAAATGAAAATGTAATCTTTTATAGAAATTTTTTTAATTATAAATCTCAAAATAACTAATGGATTCATTCTCTAATCCTTACATTCATTACAAGCATAGGAAAATAAAATAAAATAAGAGGAAAATGACTTACCTATTCACATGTAGCTTATCAGATTAGAAGACACGACTTTCTCTTTCAATATTGTCTCCACACTCTCAATTTCCTAAAAAATTTGAGCTAAATATACATTCCCATCTTCAAGAAAACCACAAGTACACAAAAACCTCCCAAGATTTTCCATCCAAAACTTAAAGAAAATTTTAAAAAAATATGAGTTGACCACCCAAACCCAAAATAGAAAGCTTATATAAAAATTCCATGTCACACATTATAATACAATAGGATAAGGACACATGAAACCACATTTGAACCTTATTAGCCCTCTCCTAAATCATAAATTTTCCCACGTGAGCTAGAGAGTGTACTCCACATGTACCTCTTTCAATGAATAAAGGTTGAAGAAGAAACCCATCCATACTTATTTATCGTGTGGGTCAACCCATCCATACTTATTTATCATGTGGTCTCCCAAAGGATGGGATGAAGATTGTTTTCACCCACCTAACCCTACACATGCCTCAAAACATAACCTACCCAAAGATACCGACCCTTGGGGCCAATTAATGATATTAAATACTTAAAAAATATAATTCTCACCCTTTAAAAATAGGAGCAAGAATGAATCCAAAATTGACATTAGAAGATAAAATAAATGGAAATATTATCATTACCAAGAGATTTAGAATCATAAAAATTACATTAAAAGTGATTTATAAATAGTTAGGAACTCATAGATTTTACGTATAGGGTATTGACTTCTCATACTTAAGACAAATAGTTAATTGATTTAACACAAGTAATTCCATCATTTCACCATTTAAATTGGGATGGGTTAGGGTTCATGATGGCTTTCCAGTTCTCCCACTAACAATCTATATACACTTGCAAATTCATTTTGTACATGAAATACATGTAGATTATACATAGACATAGCAATATGATTAACATTGCACTATTCAAATGTAATAATTACGATCAATCACATACATAGTAAGTATAAATTATTTGTTTTGATGAAAAATGAATCTTAGGTCTAATGCATAGAACACTAACATCAATCTTTTTTCAAGAGAACACTAGGATACAAATAAAAAAGGGGATTAATTTGAATTTCAACCATGAAGGTGAGTCAATCAACCCTAGATCTGATCCTTTTGTGCCTTGGAAATTTATTGGAATTAAATTGATTTTATTAACCTAATTAAACTATATGCCCTAACCTAAAAATACAATATTTTGACAATTGACAAACTGTAACAAAAAATGTTGACAACAAATCTGAGAAAAGCATAGTTTTGTGCACATATCATGCATTTTTAGAGCTAATTTAGCAAGACCGAGTCACCCTAGGTGACTATGTCCATGTAGCCTTGTTTTGGGTTTGAAATCTTGGACCTGTAGAACTTTTTCTGCTCTTTATTTAGATTGTTCTATAAACTTTTATCTTTAGATCTAGACTTGCAATAAAACCTAAAAAGGAAATGGTGGGGTTGGCTAAATAATATTTTTCCTCAGTCAAACCCCTATTTTGGTACTTTTACCTCCACAAATAGCTAATAAATTGATTGATAAAAGTGTGTGTGTTCTTAGCCTTAAGTGCATCTAATGTTGTGATGTCAAGCTAAAATGCATAAAACCCTACTTAAGTACATTAGAGAAGGACTCCTATATGACAATGACAAGATCTACCTAAGACAAATTCAAATAACCTATATGAAATCTGAAACACAATGATACCTCGCCTTGGGAAGCAAGTAGAATGAAGCTTGAAGATGAGAACACTTAGGAAACAGGTTATGTTAGGTTGTACAAAATGGCCAAGAGCACTTTCCAAACCTAGAATCCATCATGTCCTATTTCTATCAAACTCCAATAATTGAATGAGACCTTGATCAAATATGAAAATATGCTTGAAAACATGCAAATTCAAATGTACTAAATGATGAAATAACTAGGTATTTATAGGCATTTACTTTAATTTCCCAAAAATTAGATCCTAATGGCTGACTTTAGAAATTTGAAATTCAAATAGTAAATTGTTGTCCTCGACATATTCAATTTTGGAGGAAAAATAGGGGGACTAAATTACCCTAAGCGACTAGATCCCAACCCTATTTTATTGGATTTTAGGTGTCGGGAGCAAAGTGTGAAATATTTGCTTCAGTTTTCTATATGCAATTTTTCAATAAATGTTAAAATGAGCCACAAAATGCATAACTTTAAAAATTAGGGCTTGATTAAAGGATGTTGAAATGAATTGATGCAAGGTTCACTCAAGTAGGTCCCAAATAAAGTGTTAAATTATTCTTTCACCTAAAAGGGAGTATAATTTCTGACACTACATTATCTAATATTGAGTATCAAAATTTCATCTCAACATGATTAAGTCATGAAAATTATATGTATTTAATTATAATTATAAATTTTATTCTAGTTTTTGTAAAATATACCATCCATGATAAAACATAATTTCAATAATTAAATGAATCAAAATATTATATTATAATCGAACATAATCCATCATTTTTTATATTTATAATATACTTTAATCACATTTAACCACAATAAATTTTAGATTCATTAAAGAATATAAAGATTGGGGTTAGAAATAATATATCAACATACTATTTAATTTAACCTAAAATAATTTCTCAAGTTCATGAATTAGCAAGTTATGTTATACCAAATTCATGGACTATATTGGCAATCACGCCTCAAGGAGTGCATAAATTTTAACATCATGGGGGACCTTTTATTGTCACAGGGAATGAAAATTACCTCAGGGGGTGCATAAAAGTTTAACAAAAGTCACCTTAGGGGGTACACAAAATTTTTATGTCACACACAAAAAAAATCACCTCACGGGTTGCACAAAACTTTAACATCATTGGGGATAAAAATAAAATAGCCACACCTCAAGGGGTGTTATAAATAAAACCACCAAAAAGGGTGCATACCCACAAAAATATATTATTATGCTTTAAAGGACACAACTCAATGCATGGTAGGTCACACTTTTAGGGAGTACCATACATGATATCACTACTAAGAGAGGGCAAATCATGGAATGAAGGGTCACACCTTAGGGGATATATAGTATAATACCACTACTAAGGGAACATAAGATGACATGAAAAGTCACACTTTAAGGTGGTATCAAGCCTAATACCACCTCAAAGAGGACATTAGCATGGATTGAGAAGTCCACACAGTAGAGAACATCTTATATGATATTTCTACTAAAGGGGGCATTATGTGAAGAACAAGGCCACATTCTAGGGGACAATATGTATAACATCACCACTAGAGAGCTATAGGATAAAAATCTTATCTAATGATCTAATATATGGGGGAAATGTGCCCCCCTTAAAGTGTCAGTGTACTTGATACACTAATATTTTAAGGAGATAATGAGATGAATAATGGATCCCTTTGTTGGAATCAAGCAACACTAAGAGGGGGAGGTGAATCAGTGTTCTGCAATTTCTAAATTTTTATTGATCTTATCCTTCAAGCATTTAAAACATACATTCAAAATAAATATGCATGAACATAAAACAAACAACCACAACACCATAAAACAAGAATTTTTACATGGAAACCCTGTTAGGGGAAAAACCATGGTGGATGGCCAATCCACAATATGATTTGAGTATACTCAAATGAAGTTTACAATATGGGGAATGCAATTTCATTCAAGCGCATTGCCTAGAGATCACTGCTCAAAGAAGACTCACTATCTTAGAAAGAAAATCAGATTAAAACCATCTGAGAATTTGAACTAAGAGAATAGCATCTACATATGCTTGATTATAGTTCTAGTTAGGCTCAACAATCGATCTTTTGTCCTTCAGACTGATTCCACACTTCTGCTCTACTCTGCTCAAAATCGCATCACAAAATCCTTAATGCACAAGTGAAACTATGCATAATCACTCTTCTGCACTTCTGATATTAGCAATTCACATCGACACACTTCACACTCACCTCAGAATGATATGAACGATCTCTTATATATATATCCATTACTAAGAATTAATCACCCATATGTCGGCTTCAACAATATATGAAAACATTTGTAAACTGTCGGTTCAATTCATGAGTAATCCTTAATGCGCACCAACCAAAGTCGGATATAGCATAGAGATGATCAACATCAACATGTACAAACACAAAAATACTTAAACAATTATTTCCCAAACATCCACGACATGTTACATTCACGAAGTTGGCTTTAGTACTGATAAAGCAGAGAATTAGCCAATCGGATCTTCTAACTCGCACACAGATCAATATGAGGCACTGAGATTCATGGATAACACAAAGCATACATCGATCAACCTTCCCTAAGATACACAACAAAAAATATTAACAAAAAATATTCATGTGAATCGATGAACACAAAACTATCAGATGCTTTGTTCTTCCTTAAATGTTTTCAATCTAACTACCGGTATGATCAAATGATGATGCATGGATCCAATCACCGACTAGGGTTGCCATCAATGACAACACCAAATGATATTCACAATGCCTCTTTCCAACAATCTCCCCCTTTGGCATTGATGGCAACGCTTAGTGAAAAATGACTAAGTGTTGGATCAGTACCAACATCAATACACTGCCACACTTCAAAATTTCAAAAACAAAGCTCTTCCCCTGAGATGATTATAAATTTTTCACTCTACTATTCTCCCCCTTTGACATCAATGGCAAAGGTAGGAATCTGCATATCAAAAATCAAACAAAACTATTATGAACAAATTGCTTATGTACAAACAGACTTCTTCAACTTACATAAACTTGAAAATATCTACAAAATCTTTCTTCAACAGAGTCAAATTTGTGTCCCAAACCCTTTTGAGACTCTCCAAAATTGTTATGTGACCACAAACCAAGTAGGATTGTGTCTATGCAGACTCAAGGTTTACTAGAGCACCAACTGCCTTAGCATCTTCAACTTCCTTTAATGCACTTGACATTATTTCTATCTTCAGACCAATTAGGCATCTAAGTTCACATTCTCTTTCCACAATTATGTCATTGTCATGTTTCAAGCACCTTATTTTGTCAAGCAAAGATATCACCTCACCTTCTAACTTTCCAACACCATCAGTTAAAGGATCAAAAGCTTCAGAAATAGTAGCTAACTATTTTTCAAGATTCTTAACCTTCTTCTCATTGATCTCAGTAAATTTTGTCAAAGACAAACATGAATTATAAATCTTTCCACCTTTAGATAGAGCATTTTGAATATTCTTCACACAGGTGGCTAACAGAGTTTTATCTTTTGTTATCATTCCTTGCAACCCATTTAACCTTTTGGAATCAAATTCCTTCCGAACTTTAACCATGGTTGACTTCTCAAGTGACTCGAAATGAGTACTTACAGAATTTATGAGCTTCTTCAGTTCACCAGAGGAGGAACCGGTCGGATATTTGACATGAGTAGGCATTATCTTCTCCAAAACTCTAGATGCAAGATTTACGATTTCATTGTCCTCAATGTGAGACTTCAACAGTTCTTCTCTAGCTTTTTCCTGAGCAAAAGATGCAACCTTAATTTTCTGAATTGCAGACAAAGTGGATAGGTCGATAGGACCTTCATCTAATTTAGGATCAAATTATTCCTTTTGTTCTACCAGAAATTTCTTCACTGCCTCTATAGTGTCTCTTGCTTCCACTGGAATTTCCTTCACATCAACTTTCTTTTCTTCAACCACTGTTTCTTCAGCTACAGGTTCTTGCTTATCTTCAGGAATCTCAACCTTCTCAACCAATACAATTTCAAGAGCATCAATCTCCATAGATATTTATGTATTATTCAAAATAGGAGGAATCTGAGTATTCTCAACCATATCATCATTTACCTCTTCATTCACTGGACCAGATGCAATACCTTCAACATTCACTTCTTTAGCTACAACATCAATTTTGTTGTTTAACAAAACTTTTCTCAGAATTTGTTCAGTTTCTTTTGTAACTTCCTTGGTCTAACCAATCATGAGATTATTCACTCCTGTCTTGCTCTTGAATTCCTTTTTAGATTTATTCAAGATTGCCTTCATTTCTTCCATAGATATCACTGGACATAACTCAACAAGAATTCTTTCTCTTATTTTCTCTTCTGATCTAGCATTTACTCTTCTCATTTCCAAAATTTCATACAATATTTTAGGTAAATTGGGCATTATTTCAATAAGAACTTTATTGAAAGTATTCAAATGCTTTATTGTTGCCTCCTCAAGAGTTATTTGACTAGATTTATCAAAAGTTTCATACCATTTACAAAGCGGCTTTAGATTTCCATCTTTAACCAAAGCTTTCTCAACTTCTTCTACTGACATACCAGGTTTATCAACTTTTACCTTTTTCTTTGCTTTATCATCTCCACTGGAGGGCTTGATTTTGGTAACCTTTGTTGCCTAGGTGCCCATATGCTTTATTTCTCTCACATCTTCATCTGACTCAGTTTCTTCATCTTCAGAGACTACCACATAGACTCTTTTTCTTTTATCCTTCTTTCTTTTTCCTTCCTTATCAGATGTCTTCACTTCAGTTTGCACAAGAATTGGCTTTGCTACAAGGGAAGATAGGGATGCAGAGCTCCTTGTTGACCTAGTTTGGGTAGATGGTGCTGCCAGACTAGCATATTTAGTTTTTGCTGGTTCTTTTTTTGCTTCATCTTCTTCTCTTTTCCTTCTAGATTCTTTTAATTTTTTTGTAGGTATACCCATAATTTTTGCTAAGACTTCCACCTCTTTTCTAACTCTTCTGACTATCACAGGTTTTCTGAGTTTATTGTGTACCTATATATTCTTTTCTGCATAAGTACCAAATCTTTCTTCTGCCGAATCTAGAGGCCTATTCAGTAAATATTGTGCATACATTTCCAAAATGTTTTCCTCAACTTCATAACCCATTGGCATGATCCAAACTATTCTGGGATCAATGACTTCCATCATGCATCTATCAATATCTACCATAAAATAGATAATATCCTTGTATTTCTCCACAATAGAGGTAGGAATTCTTTCTCTGGCATGCATCATATTCTGAAAATTCTTGAAGTATCCCCAAATTGTAGTTCTTCTGGTTTGACTATTTCCAATTCCATACAACATTTCTCTAATCTAAATAACTATAGGCTGACTGGCTTGCCAATGTACTTTTCCAACACCCGAAACTTCTTTCATGAAATAGAATAATAAACATAACAACAAGTTACCATACTTACAAAAAAATTTCTTGTCCTTTTTTATCTTACCAAGATTTTCCATCAGCTAACTTCTGAGCAATTCATAAAGATCATAGTCTACATTCTCCTTTACCATTTGATAGGCTGCATAAGTGGTTGTACTGGACATAGAATTGTCCCAACTTGAGTGATATATCTTTTAACCAATGATCATTGATGCAAATTTGACATCCATTTCAATGATATCTTCTATTGTCATGGCTCTTCGATCATATTTTGAACCTATTGCATCAGTCACCATTTGATTCTTTACGGACTTCAAAATAGGTAATCCACCGAAATAATTTAGACCTATTACAACACTTATAACCTCCTTCATAATCTTGAAGGGTATACTTAAACACATGAATTCATCATGAACTCGACTCAAGCTGTAACAGACACATTCACTCTCTTCAAACATAGGGAATTTAGTAATCTATGTAAATTTCTTCTCTTCTAGGGTTTTAAATTCCGGCTTGACACATAAGTCTTCTCCTATAATGTGATTTTTATACAAATTCAGCAGCTGTGAGCTTCCTAGCTCTTCAATATTTGCATGAATATATGCTGTAATATCTTCAGTGTGTAAGACGTCGTATGAAACAGATGAAAAAGCACCTAACGGGTCGGTCTTGACAGACTTGAAGGGATTACATTTGAATTTGGGATGGGGTCTATCCTTAACTTCAACTACCAATGGAGTAGCCATATTCACCAACTCACAAATTCATAGGGTTTTTCTGATAAATACCTTTTCATCGGATCGAAGTTTGATTTTTGAAAGCTTCTTCACACTTGAATTTTGCCTCAATTCGCCAAGGTTCACCTCAGAGCACTCGAAACTTATTTTCTTCAAAATGCAAAGTGACAAATGAAGGATAAGAATGACCTTTTATCATTTGCATACTTAACCCTTTTTGACGCAATAAATTCTTTCACCCTAACTCATCTGGTTACCTTGTTTCCATGTGCTATGATAGACAATTATTCTGTGGAACTCTAATACTGGATAATACTCTCTCCAATAGGTTCAACAGTATCTATAGAGCATCAATGTACTTACTGTGCTTATCCACATCCCGGTGTCAGTTACCATCTAGGGATTAAGATATTTTCTTGACATCTCCCCCTAGGCCAAAGGCCTGAAATTAATTTCTAGAGGAATTACCAAAAGAAAATTCTGGTGTTGGTGCATATCCTTCTTCAGAGGGACTCTTCTTCACCCATTTCTTCTGCATTTTCTTCCTGATCACATCTGTAGTGAGTTTTCCTTTTCCCTTAACATCCTTCTGCATGTTTCTCCTTTGATTTATCAGACCTTTTCTATTCCAATAGAATCTAGCAATGTGACCAAATTTGTTGCAGTTATAACACACAACATTTTTTTGTCCAGATCAGTTGTTCCACTGATTTTGTTTTGATTTGCACTGGTTATCAGTATGGCCAAGTCTATTGCATGTATAACAGTTGATATTTCTATGAAATTTTTTCATCACATTTCTGCATTCATTTGACCTATGCCAAAATTATTGCAATTAAAGCACTGACCTAAGAATGATGGACCGCTTGGATTCATCATGTTTCTACACTGAGAGGCCATATGACCAAATTTATTGCAGGTAAAACAATAACCGTTGAATCTTTGAGCATTACGTTGTCTTACCGAATTTCTTCCAGTTCTATTTATCTGGTTTTCTTGCCTAGGTCTCCTTTGCCTGGATTTGGAGCTTTCTCCTTCTTCATAACCAAGACCTCACTTGTCACCATTTGTCCTCTAACTGTTAATTAGTTCATCAATCTTGGCTAAGCTAACTTTGAACTTTTCTTTGTACTCATTTGTAGTAGCAAGTTCATCTTTGAGATCATCAATTTGTTTCTCAAGTACTTCCTCATTGTTTTTAGATTGTTCCAATTCATTGTCCAAATGGCTGCATACTTCAGATTTTTCTTTCAGGGACTGTGCAAGCTTCTCTTCATTCTTCTTCATGTATTCAATCTCCTTGGTCATCCTCATCATGATAGATTTCATTTCATGCTTTAGGATTGTATTATCTCTGGTAAGATTTTCACATTCTTCTATCTTTTCCTTCAGGGCTTGACTGAGTTGCTCATCTTCAATGCTTTTACTATCATTCTACTTAATTTGATCATAGAGTTCCTTTCTTTTCTCCTTGGACTTATTGATTTTATCTTTGAATGACTCAATGAATTTCTCAGCATCCATGAGGTTTGCTTGCAATTTATGAACTTCAGATTTTGACTGATCAAGATCACCTAGGGCCACCATAAGTTGTTGTTGAATATTGCTTGAATCTATTGAAACACTTTCCAAGATCTCCCCAAGTTGTCAAACTTCTTCTGAGGAACTAGCTCTGATACCAATTGTTGGAATCAAGCAACACTGAGAGGGGGAGGTGAATCAGTGTTCTTCAATTTCTAAACTTTTATTGATCTTATCCTTCAAGCATTTAAAACATACATTCAAAATAAATATGCATGAACATAAAACAAACATCCACAACACCATAACACAAGAAGTTTTACATGGAAACCCTGTTAGGGGAAAAACCATGGTGGATGGTCAATCCACAATATGATTTGAGTATACTCAAATGAATTTTACAATATGGGGAATTCACTTGCATTCAGGCACACTGCCTGGAGCTCACTGCTCAAAGAAGACTCACTATCTTACAAAGAAAATCAGATTAAAACCATTTGAGAATTTGACTAAAGAGAATAGCATCTACATATTCTTGATTAAATTTTTGATTAGGCTCAACAATTGATCTTCTGTCCTTCAGACTAATTTTTCACTTCTTCTTTACTCTGCTCAAACTCGCATCACAAAATCCTTAATGCACAAGTGAAACTGTGCATAATCGCTCTTCTACACTTCTAATATTCACAATTCACATCGACACACTTCAAACTCACCTCAAAATGATATGAACGATATCTTATATATATTTGTGACTAAGAATTAATCACCCATATGTTGGCTTCAACAATATATGAAAACATTTGCAAACTATTGGCTCAATTCATGAGTAATCCTTAATGCACACCAACCAAAGTCGGCTATAGCATAGAGATGATAAACATCAACATGTATGAACACAAAAATACTTAAACAATTATTTCCCAAACATTCACGACATGTTACATTCACGAAGTTGGCTTTAGTACTTATAAAGCAGAGAATTAGCCATCTGGATCTTCTAACTCGCACACGAATCAATACGAGGCACTGAGATTCACAGATAACACAAAGAATACATTGATCAACCTTCCCTCAGATATGTAGCATAAAATATTAATAGAAAATATTCATGTGAATCGATGAACACAAAACTGTCGGATGCTCTATTCTTCCTTAACTGTTTGCAATCTGACTGCCAGTATGATCAAATGATAATGCGCGGATCCAATCACCGACTAGGGTTGCCATCAATGACAACACCAAATGATATTCACAGTGTCTCTTGACAATACCCTTATACCAAGGAATACACCTAACACAAGGCTAACTATCATTGCCGCCAAGTGTAAGGATGAAGATGAGCCTAAGTAGATGATATCGCATTGCTTCTTGTGTGATGAAATGTGATTGCACAAAATTTAAGTTTGTGCCCCCATGCATGGTAATGTGTATCATGTGATACTACAAGTACCACATAGCAAGGATCAAAATACATAGTTATTTAATCTACTATCTTATCATATCTATCTTTGGAAGGCTCTAAATCTTTTTATTTCTTGTTTAGAGTATGACATTCATCAATGGCATGACCAAATAATCTATTATATGCAGAAAAGGATGAATTCTTATTTTTGCATTGAAAATATCTTATTTCTTGCATAGGAGGTAATGTGATGAATCCCAATTATAAAAGTGTACATAAGGTGTGTTCAATCTCAGAAAAGGGATGTGGAGTGGGTAATAGACCTCTTCTAATATGACCATGAGGTTTCCTTGGTTTGGAAGATGGATTAAATGTTACATGTCAAGGTGGAGGACCTTGATATCCAATATCTTTTGTATCATCAAATGGTATTTGCTCCAAAAGGGTGTGGATTTCATGTTCATTCTTTATATCACAACCTTGTTTAGTCAGAATCTGAAAACCTCGGCCATAACATTGTTCTGAGCTAATGGGTGTATTAGTTACTTTATTTTCATAGGATGACGGATCATTTGTAGGCTCATCATGGTTTTCATTAGAAAGATCTCTCATGTGTGATGGGAAAGGAATAAATTATAAAGTACTTTCTCTATGAGAATTGGAAAGCATATCTAATGTAGGTATTATAGGTCTTTTTGATTGTTGGGGATTGTAAGTAGGCAATACCAGATAAAGGAAATTATCACTTCTAAGAGTAACTAATGCATTATGTGTTGTGTTGTTAAATATTTCTTCATCTTTCACCTAGGTAGCTTCACTTGGAAGATATGCATTGTGAGATAAGGAAATTTGATCTTCATTAGTTGTAGGAGAAGCATTATCAAAAACACATCTTGAAACATCAATCAAAGATCTCAAAGAGGACATCATATTTACAAAGCACTCAAACATTATGACAATGTGTTATTAGTAGATATATGTACTGAGGCTCAACCTACTAAAATATAGTGAACAAAAAAATGAAAGAAGATCTAGACAAAAGATCTTGAGAGGCTATTGTCACAAAAATCTGAGCAAAAATATCCGGGACTTGGGTGCAATACACCTTAGACTAAAAAAATATTTTTGCAAATTTCAAAATTTTGATGTGTGCTATAGTGTTTAAGTACCCTATTCTATGATTGTGCAGGTGTGATAGTGAATAATTTTCCAAAATTTAACAAAATTGTGATTTTGCAATATGAAAGAGAACTATGCAAGTAATTTTCAAAACATTCATCCAACAAACACAATTCAAAATTCAATTTTTAGATTTAAAAATGTAAAATTTTGCTGATCCTAATGTGTGAAATCTGGAAATTGAATTTTTTGTCTTTTTGTATTAATAACAATGCACTTTTTCATCTTTTCACTATATGCATATGCATAAATGAATGCTTTGAAAAATTTCAGATTTGATTTTAAATTGAATATGACCTAATGAATATTTGTAAATTCAATTATAATTTAGATCTAACCTATGATAAATAAAATTAATCCTATTTGAACTTTGAATGCAAAATGCTATTCAATTTTTTAATTTTTTCAATGTTTTTTTATGAAAATGATGGATTCTTAAATGATGAATGCAAAATGAGCTAAGATTAAACTTAGATATAAGATGATATGATTCAGATTTTAGAAGGTATAAAGTGAAAATATGCTAGGTCCACTAAAAAAATATTTTAGAAAAGGGGTCTAGGTTGTGAATCATACTCTTATTGACTTGAATGGAGGGATTAGAAATGATCACAAAATGCACTTGGCTACAAACCTTGTAGGAAGAGTTAGAATGGTGGATCAAGGTTCTAATCCCTTGGTTGGTGGTGGCGGGAATGCTTGGATAGTTAGATTTTGATATGATGTAATGATGTAACTAGGGATAATATGAAAATGCGGCATTCTATTATAAATTCTAATAAACTAAATGCATAAAGACAAAAACTAAATCTAGAAATGTAGAAGGAAGACACAAAAGAACCTGATATTAAATTTTGAGGTTGAAATAGCTAGTCTAGGGCATGGTACACCCTAGACTAAGCACCTAATTTTTGAGATCTAATTTCATGGGCTTGAGACTCCCAACCTATAGCTTATGTTGTCCTAGAGTTGTTTTCAAAGTTTCATTTATTGATGAGAAAATGTAGATTTTATGACTTGAAAACTTGTAGGGTTTGAGTGCAAGAATGAATAAATAATATCCAATATTCCTCCAACTTACTTCAAATCTACAACTTGAACACATGAAAAGAGGGGAAGGTTTGTTCCATATATGGGCTTGCCTAAGTCAAACCTCGTGTTGGTATTTATACCTCCACAATGGAAAAATTGATGACAAAGGAGAGCTTATACTTGGATGGATAAAGGCTAATTGATAATTAAGTAATAAATTGACAAATTGTTGTAGCTCACCACTTCAAATTTGATCTCCTTGATGGAGTGAAGTCACACTCATCACCTTCAAGGATCAATTGTTTCTTTTCTTAAATTGATTGAACACCTACAGGATTTAGTGATAAACAAAAATGCATGCAAACATGAAAATGAACTCACATAATATATGACATAATGATTGAATGAAAAAATGCTACAATAATCTTGATAATTCTACTCTTGACTACTCTTGAATGATTTTTTGAAAGTATTTAATGCTCAATAGTTTTTCTCCTTTTTTTTCAAAATTGTGAAAATACTTTGTATTTATATTAGTTCTTCTAATCTCCTAAAAATTAAATCTTGATAACTGACAAATTAAAATTTGAATTCTAAATAATAAATTACTAACACTAACATATTTAAATTTGGAGCAAAAATATGTAGTCTAGGGTGCCCTAGATTGGATTCCTGCTTTTTAGGGATCCAAAGTGTCGAGGGAAAAATACTAAATGCATAGTTTGATTTCCCATGTTTGATTTTCCAAGAGTGTTTATAAAAATAGTAAATTAATGCATAATTAGGTCCAAGTACATAGGAGGGATTAAAACCTAGCGTGAAATTGTCAAGGGTGATAATTTTCAACACTACACTCTCAAACAATCCTCCTTGATGTGCATAGTGTATGCATGCATGCAACACCCTTGCATGTAAAGTATCATCATAGTTGAGACCCACCTATCATAGTCTACTTCAATTTCATCACCTTAAAAAACATGCATAACCCCTTTTAACATGAAATATGCCTTGCATTCATGTAAAAACCTTGCATGCATAGGCACCTCAATCACATGGGGCCCACCTATCATAGTTAATTCATAACTTGTTATCCTAACTCTTCCATCCATCATAATCAATCATAAGTCAACATGCTAGAATATATTTCATAAGAATCTTACATGACATGGCACATGCGACCAAATTAGATTCATGATGGGGTCCACCAAGTGGGATGCCCACTTCCATAATATTTTCTTTCATGTTACACACATCACCTCCATATAGGATGCCACCTCAATCGGTTGGTCCCACAAAATTATACAACGTAGTAGACATAAAAAAATAGCATTAAACATATAAATAATATATCAGTAAATAAAATGTTATGCACTGTAAAGGTCGATACACCTTAATCCCAACAACTATCTTGTACCTCTATGAGTGAGGCTTGATTATCAACTTGACGATTATCCACAGGTGCATAAATTTGGGTTGGTTGATTGGTGGTTTTATTTGGATTCTTTGGGCATCCATTTCGTATCAACCACCTCCACATAGCAAACAAACATCCATTAGACCTACTCTTTTGACTTCCTTTCCTCTAAGGGGATCAACCTATGTCACTTGCCTTGATGTTTTATACTTTTTGTCTTCCCTATTTCTCTTTTTCTCCAACCCATAGTTCCTTCTATAGTTTTTTCCTATTTTAAATCTTTGAGAATCCTCCTCCATAGATATAGTTTTTTGGAATTCCCACTTTTTATTGCCAGTGTAGTTGGATAAATAAGAATTTTATTTTCTAAGTTCCTACTTTATTTTTTATTTTTTTATTTTGTAACTAGGGTCATTTCAACGACCTAGTTTAATCTTTTGAGTCAAGTTATATTGGTTGCAAATAAAAGGTTCTTATTTAGACCCAAGATAAAATAAAAATAAAAAAATGCATGGCTATCTTCTTCTTTCATATAGTGGACATGGTAGAGTAGGCTCATGAACTTAGATTTATACTCTACTACCAACATTCCCCCTTGACACAATGAGTGGAATTTTATCATCTTTTGATCTCAATGATGAGTTGATATGTACTCCTTGTGGAATCACTTTGTAAAATTATCCCAAGTTAGATAGCTTAAACCATACTTTTTTAATCTCCATTAGGTGGTCCCACCAAAGTTATGTTTCTCCTTCTAGATGATAGATGGAAATTATGGCTTTAGTATTGGAATTAAAATCCAATAACCAAAAATATGTATTCATCCCAATAAACCATGCTTCCGCTATCCTATCAAACTTAGGAGCTTGTATTTTTTAATTCTCTAATCAGTGGGTTTGTTTCCAATCCCTATTGCTACCCTTCTAGTGAATGAGTGTAGGTGGGAATTCTGGAGTTGATTTCATATTCCTAATCTATAAGCTCATTGAGCTCTCTAATCAACTCCTCAGTTCCTATTTCAATGTTATGATTGGGCCCTTTCTCTTTTTGCCTCATAATTTTTCATTTTTTTACCTTGTAATGTTATTTTTCATAAAGGGAGTTCATCTCCACATATAGTTCTTATAGTATGGTTGGAGGTGGGGATGATGCATCACTAATAACACATAAAGTTTCAACAAGGCTAGGACACACTCCCCTCCTTCAATTCCCCCTCATAATGGTAAGTTCTTCTATGAAGTAAAAGAGAATATGATCAATTTACTTTATCAAACCATCTTTCAAATTACTTTAAAAAAGTGTTGTCAAGATTACAATTTGTAGAAAAAATCCTTAAGGTAAATTATTACTTAGATTTTTTTTAGAAAACTCATCTTCAATGGAATCCTTAGTACCATCATAATCAATTGTAAAAAATTATAATTTCTCATTAGTGGCTACTAGCTATACATATCACAATGATGGTTATTGTAATGACATAAAACGTACTCCCTAACATGGCCTTGATTTAATGTTGTAATATGTCTAACATATTCACATTAGGTCTTGGGCCCTTGTGAAATAAATGAGATTATTGATGCCTTATTTGGAGCGTTGTAAAGTGTTGTAACACACTCACACTTTTCTATGGTTTTATTAAATAATTAGGCTTCTTTATGCTTTAATTGGCCTTATTTTGCATCCACAAGTCTCATTTAATGCATCTTTTTGAGGATGATCTTGACATAAATCAACATCCAATCACAATTCAGGTGTTTTTAGGTTGTGTGGCCAAGATTTGGTGGTTTGGGACTCATACACCACCTTGGGCATATGGGTCCCACCTAGGGTTTTGGGTCCTGATACTGATTTCACACCTTTCTAAGCATTTTTTGAGAATTGTCCCATAATTTATGCCCAATGGGACTCATACACCACCTTGGGCATATGAGACCCGTGTGGCCCAAAATTAAAATTAATTCAAATTCTTGGTAGGATTTCATCCTCCTATATTTGATGTCGGCTTGTAGTGTTGTAATTTTGGGATTTTTTGCATAATTAAGTATAAATACAAGTTTCTTTCACTCATTTACATCCTAGCAAGTTGAATGAGCATCCTTATAGAAAATTTGAGTTCACAAGAACATTAAAGTGTTTACAAGAGCATTCAAGAGCATTCAAGGGCAGATTATCAAGTTTTTTAGAGCATTATTCAAGCATCAAGCATCTTGTCAAAGTCATCATGCATCATGTTTGTTTTTGAGCTAACAATTGTGATGTAGGATTTCATGATTCAAGCTAGCATTCATTTAAGATCTATCCTATTCAAGCAAGAGTCAAGATCTACATCCATTGGATCCACTTCATACATGTTTGCAACACTTTATTGCTAGAGTTTAGTGAGTTGCAACATTATACTTTGTTCATTGATCATTCTCCATTCTTATTTCATTTCATTTCAAGGTTTTATTACCAAAATGGGGTTTGACCAAGGAAAACCCCTATCCACTAACAAAAAAAAAAATTTCCCTCTCTTTTGTGTGTGATTTGTATGTCTAGGTTGAATACACATTGAAGAGAAAGTTTGGAGAAAGTTTTCAAAGTGTTCAAAGTCGTCAAAATTGTCACCTTGCATTGGAGATCATTGGAGAACTTCTACAAGTTGCAAATGAGGGTTTCGTATCCAAAAATCAATTGGGAAGTATAAAGTAGACATTGAAGACTAGATTCAGACTTTGAAGCTTCAGAAAATCCTAACTAGACTAATACACTAGTTCTGGTGTATGAGTACTAGTTTAGGTCATTTTTCAGGTCTTTGCTGTTTCAGATACCCATTTTCCAGATTCTAGTTTATGCACAAAAACCCAAATCTAGGACTAAATCGCCTAGACTGGCGTATGATTCCTAGCAAGCTTTAAAATCAATATTTTCAGCATTTTAGGCCTTCATCTAGTCTTCTTCATATTTTCAGGTGCATACATTTCATCTTGCAGCTTTTTGTTTTGATTCACATGCTTTTTTTAGATCATTTAGTGAAAGATTGCATCATACTAGATTTAAGCATTTTGATTTGCATTGCATTTGTCTTTCCAAGCCCTAGCTTGGTGGTGAACCCCTCATTAATTTACAATCGGACCCTAGGACAACCCTATTACAAGATCTCTTTCCCCTTTGCATACTTTAGATTGAGATCTTTAGAGTTTCCCTTTAATGAAATGATTGGGAAGTGGGTTTGCTCTTGTAGTGTAGAAAAATGTATCCCTTTACATTTTCACACTTGTTTGGGCCTGCCTTATTTAAATTTATGCTTCTTTGTGTCTTAATTGGTCCTTATTTGCATCCACAAGCCCGATCCTTTATTAATTTAATAATTTTTAATTATTTAATTAATTCACTTTTTCCTCTTTATTCTTTCCTTAATAAATTAAATAAATTTCATTTATTTAATTACGTCAATAAATAAGCCCCTTTTCCTCTATAATTAAATAAATTCTTATTTATTTAATTATTTTCTTTTCCTTCTATAATTAAATGATTAATTTAAATTATTTAATTATTCCTTACCCTTTTCTTCTATAATTAAATAAATCTTATTTATTTAATTATTTCCCACTTTCCCTCCAATATTAAATAATTTTTTAATTATTTAATAATTTTCCCATTTCCCCCACTTTTGAATTAAATATTATTTTAATTCAAAAAATAGCTTTTCCCTCTTCTTCTATAATTAAATAAATCTTATTTATTTAATTATTTCCCACTTTCCCTCTAATATTAAATAATTATTTTTAATTATTTAATATTTTGTCTTTTTCCCCCACTTTTGAATTAAATATTATTTTAATTCAAAAGTTAGATTTTCCCTCTTCTTCTATAATTAAATAATTATTTCAATTATTTAATTATTTATTAGGCTTTTCTCTCTATAATTAAATAAATGTTATATTTATTTAATTACATATCCTTCCTTTATCTCTCCAATTAAATAATTATTTTAATTATTTAATTATCCTTTCCCTCTCCATTAAATAGTTATTTTTAATTATTTAATTATCTAATTATTTGTTCTCACCTATCTTTTTAAATAAATAAAATTAATATTTTATTTATTTCTCCTATGTTGGCCACTAAAATTAAATACCTTTTAGCTCCTTGATCCATGTATTTCTTCTCTCAATTAACCTCCACCCTTGATTAAATTATTTTCTAATTTAATCTTGTCCCTTGATCGTTATCCTTATTCTAGCCACTCACTTAACTCTCCTCTATAAAAGGAGACCTTTCATCCTCATTTGAGGAGACACAACAAGAAGACGATCACACACCAATAAGGCAATCTTACACTCTAGATCAAGAGAGCATCTTCAAGAGAATTATCAAGGTATTCAAGGGAAGATTATCAAATTCTTATTGCAGCAATCAAGGATCCATTATCATGTTGAAGGCATGCATGTTGATAGAGAAATCATCTTGATGTAGCATTCAAGATCACTTCAAGTATTTCAAGATATCATATCAAATCAAGTTCATGATCAAGAATCACATCCATGGAGATTTCTACATGTTGATTTCATTCCAAGGTTTTAATATTGGTATGGTAAGTTGTGACATTGTTGTGTTCACTTGTCATTCCTTCAATTACATGTTTCAATTCATTATCAAGTTTGATTACTAAAATGGGGTTTAACCAAGGAAAACCCCTATCCCCTAACAATCAACATTTTCTTCTCTATGATGTGTGATTTGCAGGTTTTAGGTTGAAGATTTATGAAGAGAAAGATTTGAAAAAGCATCTTTGGTGACTGGTACACATCATTCTTACCTCTCAAAAATATGTTTTTTGATTATATGTATACGTAGAATTTAGATATGCACCCCATATTGCTCATATTTGAATGGAAAATAGAGAATTAGTTTTCTCCATGTAGAAGATTCCAATTTTTCTATGTTTCATTTTGGACATTCATTTTTCTGATTTGGAGTTCATTAAGGCCCTAGATCTAGGATGAAATTCATTTTTGCATTGCATTTGCATTAGTGAAATTGCATTTAGGGTTCCTAAATCTTGCATTAATGAAAGAACATATAGGCTGCATTTTTGCATTATTGCATCATCTAAAAAATGGAAAAATTTCATTGTTATTCATCATAATTGCATTTAGACTCATTATTCGTTCACTTGAGATTGGAAAATTGTATCTTATTTGCATCATTTTATTCATGTTTTAAGAATTGGGCTCTAAATATCCATTTAAGGGTAGTCATTTGAAACATTGCATAAGTTGGATAGATCAATTGTCACACAATGTTAGTATCTTTCCTTTTGAAGTATGCCAAGAAAAAGCTCATTAACAAGCATGATAGTCATCCTTCGAGTATATTTCCTAGTTATGAGAGTCTCTTAGTGCAAGAGAATGACAATATTGACACACTCCATAGTTCCACACCCTCTAATATCTCTTCTATTTATGGGAATGAAGTGATAGAAGAAGATGAAAGCATAGGCAATCATGATAATCATAGTTCCTCTTCTCCTAATATCTCTCCTACATGTGAAAAATATATTTTGGTGCTAGAAGATACACCCATTGAGAATCATGACAATGTTGAACGCTCCTCTTCTATAACCTCTCCTACTTTGGAAGATATTATGGCACAAGAGAATTAGATCATAGACACATTTCTTAACATCACTCTACCTAGTCTACATTCATCTCCAAACTCCTCCGTCATTTGTGAGAATGTTTTTGTGAGCAATCATGCCAATCACATTCTTTGTGAGAAGGATATGTTGGCACTAGATGATATCTTAAGACCTATGACAATCCTCTTTATTTTTCTTCCCCTATTTTGGAAGATATTATTGGACAAAGGGATGAAATCACAGATAATCATGATAATCATACTTGTTCTTCTCCTAATGTCTCTCCTACTTGTGAAGAATATATTTTGGGATTAGAAGAAATATTCATTGAAATTCATGAGAATCTTCTTGCTCCCTTTCATAATGTTTCCCCCATCCAAGAATACATAATTGAGCAAAAGGATCCAATCATTGAAAAAAAAGAATGTGATGCTTTTCCTTCTCTTGATCCCCTCCTTGTGATGAAGTTGCTCTACAAAAACTATTCATGGAATGTGATCAACATCTTGTTTTCTTCTCTCCTAAAAAATCTCTTATTAAGGTAGATAACATGGTGTAAGAGAATGATAGGATTGACGCTTTGTTAGATGAAGATGATGGAGTGAAATTAGACTCCCCTTCACTAAGAGATCATGAAAATAAGGATAAGTCTCTTGAGGTTATGTACATTAGATACCCCTTGAAGTACTCTCTTGAGCCTAAACTTATCGTTTATCCACCCTCTCAAAAACCACAAGTTCAAAAAAAACCCATCCTCATCCTCGAACCACCTAAGAACAATGTTTTGTAGCAACTGAGTTACAATATCGTTGCTCATACATATAACACTAGGATCAATCCGCAACCAAGAAAAACACCTTCAACATCCCTCCCATTGCCTAATCCTATCTTACCAGGTCCCCCTCGTTTAAACATTGAGAAAAACAAGGAGAATCCTTTAGCAACATTGGCACCAACTAAACAAGTAGAACACATGCAACAAAAATACAAAGAAAAACACATTGAGGAAGTCACACAACTATTCGAAGATGGTTGGGGTTTCTTAGAATTTGAACCGAAATTCATGGGCGAATACAAGATCATTAAAAAGGACTAAAAGGGGAAAATAAAAAGTGGTAATGTCAAGACAAAATTCAGAAGACCCTTCGAAAGCATCCAACTCAACCACTTTAGAATAAAAGACAACAAATTACACAACAAACTTTGATGAAACTGACTATCAACAACCATTGAATCCTAAAGAAATAAAAAAGATTTATGGAAGAGGTTATGAATTTATGAAACAACTGAGATATAGTGGAAAAGGATGTGGTGCTAGAGAACAAGGTATTTGTGTCCCTATAGAGCCTAACACACAAGAAATGACTCATGGTATTGGTTATTTTCCTTTGATAGAAATAAAAAAGCCTTCACTTGATACCAACACTATTACAAAATATTCCTCTAAGCCAAATTTAAAACTACTGCATCCTAAATTGATAGACACTAGTGGTCTTGATTGTTATCCTTTGAAAGAAACAACAAAATATTTGCTTAATGTCAATTTCATCACGCAAAACACTAATGATTTGAATTAGTTATATTTTACACCTTCTTTTAAAGAAGAGAACAAAATCTCACAATCTAAAGAGTCATGTGTAGGTATGGCAACTAATGCTAAGCAAGAGATATCTTTGCCGCAAAATAATGAAACATGCTCTACTTTTGATCAAGAAATTATCTTGTTGAGACTCCTCCAAGATCATTTGATATATCTCCCCCCAAGAACATGAAATAAATTTCACTACAAGAGTTAATTTTATGCATGTCATAGAGTTCATGGTCATTCTACTAATGAATGTAAGGCTTTGACAAACAAAATTTAATATCTTAAGGACTATGGTGCTCTCCCTTGGGTTGAAGCACCTAGTTCCTCTTTTCATTTTGCCTCATCCTTGTCCTACACTAAGTGGGGACAAGGGGTTAGATAGCCTTGTCCCTGTATGTCACTTGTCATTGTCTCTTTTGGCTAGTTGATTACCTTTCATGTACATACAAGAGCAAGCTTGGGATGTGGATGACATGCCTTCAGTTGGCTCACATGTGACATACTTATTCATGACATAGCTTATCAGAAACGTATGACTTGGCATATTTCTTTCCAAATAATCTCTCATGTCCTCTTTATTGTTAGCATTTATCCTTTGCTACTTTAAAGTAATTGCTCACAACATGGTGTTTAGCAATTTCTTTAAAGTGGGGGCATACATTGGCATTATTTTGGCATGATTTCATTTGTATTTTTTCCATGTTCCTTGATGTAGTTTTCTTACTTCATGTGATGTGTTTTTCTCTTTGTGGTGACATTGGGAGTAATGTCCTTCAAGAGATTGATCTACCTTATCATATTACATTCCTCTTAGTGGCGATGCAACACATTGCATTCCCTAAGTTGTGAATATTTTATCCTTTGGTTGGTCCTCTCTTAGAGACATTAGGAATGATGTCCCCTAAGATTAAGACCTTACATGAACTAAGTGAAACCCCTTCGAACATTCCTTTTTTTCTTATTGCATTGCATTGTGTACCTTATCAAAGTCATCGAAGGTATGGATTTGGTATGGTTTTTTGGGGGCTCACCTAGTGGACAACTAGCTTCACTGGCCCTTGTGAGCATGCATTTGGTACTTTATCAAAGTCATTGGAGGTATGGCTTTGGCATGGTCTCTTAGGGACTCACCTAGTGGACAACTAGCTTCAATAGCCCTTGTGAGCATGCATTGTGTTTGCATAGTGTACAACGTAAGTCACTTGCAAGCATTCTTACACAAATAACCTAGACCTGGTCCACAATGTGTTGGACAACCTATCAAAGCTTGATCCACCACATTTTTGGATACTCACCCCGTGGACAATCTAAATGCTTGTGGCCCCAGAGTGAGTGTGTTTTGTGTTTTTTTGGGATACTTGCCCCACGAATGACCTAAAGGTCTGTGGCCCCAGAGTGAGAATGCTTTAATGATGTTTAAAGGATTGATCCAACCTATGAAAAACAACTGAGATCATTGTTGAGTCTTTTCTTTGATGTTTAATTGTGAATCTTTGTTATTGCTGCATACATAAGATTCTTGAATGTCTACTTTAGTGCGAGTTTGAAACAAGTTCATCCTCTCACTAAAGTGGGGGTTAAATGTAGTGTAGAAAAATGTCTCCCTTTACATTTTCACACTTTTTTGGGACCACCTTATTTAAATTTATGCTTCTTTATGTCTTAATTGGGGTAAATACAAAAAGATGGGGGGCCAAAAAGGGGGCTTAAGTGGCCACTTTTTTTTTGAAATTAGAAAATACTGACCTTGGACATGAAATTGAGGATAGTTATACTCACAATTTTGAGATGCAAAAAAAACAAGGATCGTAGTGCCCCGAGTCTACTTTCTAAACTACTAATTTATTTTGAAAATGGTTGAGATTAAGGGGTTCAAAAGAGGGATTCACAAAAATTGTTGTTGTTTTTGTCAGAAAAACATAGCATAGCAACTTTTGTGTGTACCTAGCATGGTGACCTTTTTTTAGTATTTTTAAAATCACTTCAGTGAGAAACTAGCTAGCAGGTATGTAGTTGATGCATGATTTTTCTAATAATTTTTTAATGAATATTTGATTTTTTACTAATTTTCATGATGGACACTTCTTGAAAAATAGAATTTTGGCCATGCTAGCCCTAGAAATTTTGGAAAGTAATTGATTTTTATTTATTTTTAATGTAGAATGGAGTCTAGTTTCTAAAAATGCAATTTATTTGAAATTTTGATGAAAGATTAATTTATAACGAAAAAAACACCAAAAACTTCTTTTTTCCAAAAAAGAGACACACAAACAAAATAAATTATAGATGAAAAGCTTAACATTGTCAAAAAGTGAAAAAAATTACATCATTGGATAGCTAAGAGAGAGCCTAACATTACCTAGGTGTTTGATTTGTTTGAGATTAAAACATGTGCAATCCTGATGGTGAGCACGGACCCAATTATGTGAACTATTGTAGAATTTGCAAAAACACATCTCTGGTTGTTGGGAAGGCCCTCCAAGCCTTTGGGTTGGTATTCGAAAGAAAATACCAAGCCTTAGGCTTGGGGATTCCTAAAGCAAGATATAACGTGAGCATGTTATAACACGTGCATGTTATATATCTTAGTTTTGACATGGTTTTTGCATTTGTGAGGGACATCTCTAGCAAGACATAATGCAAGCGTGGTATAACACACTCACGTTCTGTCTTTCTCTATGTTAAATACTACTCTATTGAATGTATAGTTATAAATTTGTATGTATGTACATGTACACTTGTATGTCATGTATGTATGTATGCTTGTATGTATGTATCAATCCATGTATGCATGCATGCTTATATGTATGTAAGATTGTATCTACATATGTACATGTATGCTTGTATGTATGTAAGTATGTATGTATTTATGTATGTCTTTAGAGGGATGGAGAATTTTAAGAGAGAGAGAGAGAGAGTTGTCTAGGTAGGGTGGGAGAGAGAGACCTGAGAGAGAGAGGTAGTGAGAGAGAGAGGGGTGGGAGAGAGAGACTTGAGAGAGAGGGAGAGAGTGAGAGAGGGAGAGAGTGAGGGAGAGAGAGAGAGGGAGAGAGAGAAGAGAAAGAGAGAGTTATGTAGGTAGGGTGCTAGAGGGAGAGACTTGAGAGATAGGTAGTGAGATGGAGTGTGAGAGAGAGGGAGTGGGAGAGAGGGGGAGTGTGAGAGTGAGAGACCTGAGAGAGGGAGAGGGTGTGGGAGGGAGTGGCCCGAGAGAGGGAGAGATAAAGGTGGGTGGAGCGAGAGGGACTTATCTAGGTAGGGTGGGAGGGATAGATAGAGAGATGGGGGAGAGAGAGAGGGGGTGGGAGGGAGAGACCTAAGAGAGAGAGAGGGAGTGATGGAGAGGCAGTGGGAGGGAGATAGAGAGATATACATAGAGGGAGTGAGAGAGAGTGGTAGGGATTGATTGAGCGAGAGGTATGTAGAAAGAGGGAGAGGGTAGATAGAGATAATTAGAGAGGGTAGGAGAGAGGGAGGGAGAGAGAGGTGAGATGTATAGATAGAGAGAAAGGGAGAGGGGTTGAGGTATTAGGGTGGAGGACCTATAGGGTTGATGGTTTAGGGTATTGGGTTGAGGGTATGGGGTTGAGGGTAGAGGGTAGAAGGTTTAAGGGTTTAGGGCTAAAGGGTTTAGGGTTGAGGGCTTAGGGTTGAGGGTAGAGGGTTTAGGGTATAGGTTTGAGGATATATGGTTGAAGGATTGGGTCAAGGGTCCAATGTAAAGGGTAGAGGGTATAGGGGTTGAGGGTTTAGGGTTTAAGGGTTGAGGGTTGAGGGTTTAATGTATAGGGTAGAGGGTAGAGGGTAAAGGGTTTAAGGGTTTAGGGTTTAAGGTTTGAGGGGTGACAATTTAAGGTTGAGGGTTGAGGGTTTAATGTATAGGGTAGAGGGTAGAGGGTAAAGGGTTTAAGGGTTTAGGGTTTAAGGTTTGAGGGGTGAAAATTTAAGGTTGAGGGTAGAGGATTGAGGGTTGAGGGTAGAGGATTGAGGGTATAGGGTTGAGGGATTAGGTTTGAGGGTCTAATGTATAGGGTAGAGGGTATAGGGGCTGAGGGATTAGGGTTTAAGGGTTGAGGGTAGAGGGTAGAGGGTTTAAGGGTTGAGGGATTAAGGGTTGAGGGTTTAGGTATTAGGGTAGAGATTTTTCTTGGGTTTAAGGGTTGAGGAGTTAGGGTCGAGGGATTAGGGTTGAGGGTAGAGGGTAGAGGGTAGAGGGTTTAAGGGTTTAGGGTTTAAGGGATGAGGGTTGAGGGTTTAGGGTTTAGGGTTGAGTGTTTAAGGATTTAAGGGTTGAGGGTTTAGGGTTTAGGGATTAGGGTAGTGAGGGAGGGATGGATGTATGGAGAGATGGAGGGAGAAGTGTGATAGAAAGGAGAGAAGAGGAGGGAGGGACAAAGATATACGAGGGTTGAGGATACAATTTATAGGATAGAAGGTTGAGAATTGAGGGTATAGGTTTGATGGTTTAGGGTATTGAGTTGAGGGTATAGGGTTGAGGGATTAGGGTTGAGGGTACATATGGTTGAAGGATTAGGGTTGGGGGTCCAATGTATAGGGTAGAGGGTAGAGGGTGGAGGGTTTAAGGGTTTAGGGTTTAAGGGTTGAGGGTTGAGGGTTTAAGGTTGATGGTAGAGGATTGAGGGTATATGGTTGGGGGATTAGGGTTGAAGGTCCAATGTATAGGGTAGAGGGTATAGGGGTTGAGGGATTAGGATTTAAGGGTTGAGGGTTGAGGGTTAAGGGATTAAGGGTTGAGGGTTGAGGGATTAGGGTAGAGAGTTTACTTAGGTTTAATGGTTTAAGGGTTGAGGGATTAGGATTCAAGGATTAGGGTTGAGGGTAAAGGGTATTGGGTTGAGGGTATTGGGTTGAGGGTTGAGGGTTGAGGGTTGAGGGTTGAGGGTTGAGGGTTTAGGGTTTAAGGGTTGAGGGTTGATGGTTTAAGGTTGAGTTTTCAATGGTTTAAGGGTTGAGGGTATACGGTTCAGGGATTAGGGTAGAGAGGGAGGGATGGAGGGAGGGAGAGATGGAGGGATAAGTGAGATAGAGAGGAGAGAAGAGGAGGGAGGGACAAAAATATATGAGGGTTGAGAATCCAATGTATAGGGTAGAGGGTTGAGAATTGAGGGTATAGGGTTGAGGACCTATAGGGTTGATGGTTTAGAGTATTGGGTTGAGGGATGAGGATTGATGGTAGAGTGTAGAAGGTTTAAGGGTTTAGGGTTGAGGGTAGAGGGTTTAGGGTTTAGGGTATAGTTTTCAGGGTACGTGGATGGAGCATTAGGGTTGAGGGTCAAATGTATAGGGTAGAGGGTATAGGGGTTGAGGGTTGAGGGATTAAGGGTTGAGGGTTGAGAATTGAGGGTCGAGGGTTTAATGTGTAGGGTAGAGGGTAGAGGGTTTAATGGTTTAGGGTTTAAGGGTTGAGGGTTGAGGGTTGAGGGTTGAGGGTTGAGGGTTGAGGGTAGAGGGAAGAAGGAGTGTACACATAAAAATGGTTTGGAGCATAATTAATTAAATTCCAGTTATTTAATTAATTAATCTTAATTCTTCTACTTATATAAATAAATTGATCAATTTATTTTTATAGTTCACCTCTTTAATTCTTCTATTCAAAAATCATTTTCTCTCTTAAATTAATTAAATGCACAAATTGAATAATTTGTCATTTATTTAATTTCCCTCCTTCATTTAAATTTAAATTTTTAATTCAAATTTGCCACATTTCTCCATAATATTCTAACTACCTCCAACTCATCCTCCACATCATCACATGTCACACAATTTCATTTATTCCTAATTTTTAAATTTGGAATACTCACCCCAACCTCTCAACCTCCTAACCTCTTTGGAGACACATGGCTCCTTCCTTCAATTGATGCTCTTTGACACTTGGATGATTTTTTCTTCCAAGTGTAGCAGCCACCATGAATTCCTCCAACCTCTTTGTGCTCCACCGTTGATGTCAAAGGATCACAATCTCAACCGTTCATCTTCGCCACCCCATCCAAGGTTTGAAAAAATCTATAAATAAGAGATAATTCTACAAGTTTTCAACAAGGATTTGATCATAAACTTATGCTACAAAAATCATCTTAGTAATTGAGAGCATTTGCATAGCATTTTAATTTAGCATTTAACATTTAGTTCATATTAGTGTTATCATGGAAATTTTAGTTTTAACATCTTAATTGTTGTGTTTTTATACAACATTTCATTTAGATTTACATCCCCATAAGTAGTAATCATCTTAGCATCATTTTGAATATAGAAACATTACATCATATCATTTAGCATTGTAATCAAAAATAACAAAAACATGTAGATGTAGGCATATAGCTTTGCATTTCATATAGCATTGCGTTTCTTAGGTTTCCATCTTGTAGATTCATGTGCAACATATAAATCTGAGAGCATGAATTGAGAGATCACTGAGAATAGAGGATAATGGAATGACTTTGAATGAATAGTTATAGCAGCTTGCTTTGTTATTTCAATTCCATTAATTTAATATGTTTCATTGATGTGTGTTTAGTTTTGTCTTTTTGATACACATATTTTATACCACACATAAATTGGCAACCACCATGGGGCCCGAAGCCCCTAATTTTAATAATTTTTTGGAAAGTCTATTTTACAAGTTTAGACATGAAAAGTTTTAGCGCGATCATGAATTCTATTGGCGCATACAAAACATTCTTCGATGCATCTGTGCTATGTTTTGGTGCATCTGTGGAATTGTGCAACACATCTGTACAATCTGTTGGCACATACAGGGAGTTTTATGGTGCATACATAATTTCTTTTAGCACATACATAAACTATTTTAGCACATTCATAGTATCTTTTAGCTCATTCATGTGATAGTTTAGCACATCTATTTATTGTTATGGTGCATTGGTTTTATTTTCTAGAAATTTATAACTCCAAAAACTAATCTGTGGCTCTCTATTTTCTAGGAATTTTACACGTTTTCAGAGACTCTATTGAAACCTCAAGAATGTTGTTAGAGAATGATAAACTAAAACTACTAACAATTTGTGTTGTTGTAGGGGCTGGAGTTTATTGTTATTTCTTTTTGTTAAGTTAGGAACATACCTTAATTAGAAGGATAATTTAACACCATGTCTGTTGTGTTTGTGGAGTGGTAGGCATGTATTCTCTCCCCTTAACTGGGTGATCCTAAAGACAGACCCATTCATTTTATTTCATTTTATCCTTAGAGGGCCTGCTTAGTGGAAAAAATAAATCACCCCAAGGAACGACCCAACCAGTAACACGCTAAAGCCAAGCGACTTCCAGCCGGTATATTAGTGTGCGTACTCTAGGAAAGTTCAAGTATCATGAGGATTGTTTTGAAAAGAAGGGAATCAATGGTCTCTTGCCATATGGATGATCCCCCATCAACGAAATTCCTTTACTAAAACCCTTTGTTGTAGTAAGCCAAAAATTCCTTTTCTATTTGCTGGTGCAAGAACATTCATTATGAAGTTGTCCCATATTCTTGTGGCTTTGTGTAGAAATGAGAAGTCTGTCATGGGAGATTCATGAGGACTGAGGCTTGGATGACTCGAGAAGTGAGTGTGATGCAAGGGGGAGCCACTGTGGTCAAGCCTCTAATCATTAACCAAAAGTAAGCACAGTTGGAGCAATCCAAATGGGAATCCAGTAAATACTATCCTTCATAGCCCTAGGGATTGTGCTTGCTTGATACATTTTTACAAACATGTTTTGAAATGAATTTTGAATAAACATCACATAAAGAAATCTTGAACCACTAATTCAAAAGAATATCTAATCAAACAATTAGATTTCCCTGTCAAAAAACCAGGAAAATCCATCAAACTGTAAAAAACTAGAGAGAATATTTTTGTTTAGCGCATCCATTGACTGCCCCAGTGCATACCTTCTAAATTTTGGCACATCCATTTACTATCCTGGCGCATGCCTGTCATATTTTAGTGCATCCATCTAATTTCTTGGCCCATCCATTTACTGTTATGGCACATCCCTGTCATATTTGAGTGCATCCATAGATTTTTTTATCGCATACCTTATATCTTTGAGCACATCCATTGCATTCCTTAGTGCATCTATATTTTAGCACATAGGTTCAATGTTTTAGCACATCCATAAAATTTTCAAACCAGAGAGCTAAAATCCCTTTTTGTCCAAATTTCAACTCACAATTTAGGATCATTTTCAGTCCAAGACCTTTCCTCCGTCATACCAGGGTCTCAAACTTGTTGAAACCAACATTTTCAAGTGAAAATACCTCAACTAAAATTTGATCAAACACCTAAAAGTGCCTCATCATCACACCTATTTCTAATTAGTAGTTACGTTTCACCATCATGATTCATTATCCTTTGTCAGTTTTCATAATCCTTCATCCCAAAACAAACTTTCTTAATCAGATTTAACTTAGTCCTTTTGGCTTTTTAAAACTTTGATCAAAAAGCTTAGTACATTTTCATCACTTGTATGCCCATTTTAACGAGGTCGCAAAAGCAAAAACTTGAGCAAAAAGAAATCAAAGACCAAAAAACCATGGCTGAAAGAGAAGAAAATTCTTTTTTCAAAGTTCATCGAGATGAGGTAGAAGAAATAACGGATGAAACCATAGAACAAGCACAACAAGATCCCAATTTTCATAAATTCATGGAGAGGATCTTTGAAAAGGAGGGTGAGAAATACCTTTTGATGTTAAAAAACAAAGGGGTCCAGCTACCTTAGGATTTTGATATCACAAAATTAAAAAGAACTCCTAAGAAGATAGAAACATAAATGCAAACTGAAACAAAAAATGAAGCAAGAATCAATGACCCCATGGATACTTTAAAACAAGAAATACAAACCCTCCAACAACAAATGAAAAACATGCAAACTGGAACCACCAAGAGATACTCGATACAAGATATATGCCCCTACCCTTTTGATCCAAGTGTCAACATGATACCATTTCCCAAACATTGTGAATTCCCTAAATACGATAAATATAATGGAAAATTAGATCCAATAGATCACATAAGGGAATTTCAAAAAATGAACCTCGAATTTTCCCATGAGGAAACATACTTGATGATATTATTCCCATGCAGTTTGGGAGGGAAATGTATGCAATGGTTCTCGCAACTACCTCCAGGGATCAAATCTTTTGAGGAATTAGTCAACAAATTTATCACACAATATTCGTATAACATTCAACATGAGATAACAATGAAGGAACTTTGAAATGTCAAACAAAAGAAGGGGGAATCATTCCTAGTATTTTTGTAAAGGTGGAGAAGATTATTTGCAAGGTACCCTCGTCCCATACTAGAAAAAGAAAAGATAGAGGTATTCATGGACAACTTAAATGATGATATGAGTTATAGGCTCAAATTACAATGTCCTCCAACTTTTGAAAAATTAATTGAAAATGGGACCAAGATTGAAGAAGCTTTGGTCAAGAGAGGAATTTTGAAAATTTACAATGAAAACAATTCAGCCAATTCCTACAACAATGATAAACCAAAGTTTTGGAAGAAGTATAAGAATAATGGCAATGATGCTTTAGCTAAAATGCATAATGCCAAACTAATCTTCAATCTATCAGGGATCACACCCAAGGCCAACCAAACCCCCAATCACAACAATACCAACCAAAAGATGAATAAGAACAACAATCAGAGTAATAACCAAAATAATCCTCCACCTAGACTACCATACCAAACATCGAACAACTGTAGGAAGTTCACACCTTTGGGACAATGATACGAATCCGCATTGAAAGAAATTCTCGTGGAAAATATTATCACTCTACCTGACACCTAAGGTTTTGAACCAAAAGTGAAATCATCATGGTGGAATGAGGCCCACTATTATGAATTTCACCGATGCAAAGGTCACCTAACCAATAGTTGCATGTAATCAAAACACAAGATACAAGACTTGATTGAAAATAATGTCATACAAATAGAAGGACCCCAAACCAACAATGATCATGGGGTATTCAAGAACCCCTTACCAAATTATGAAAAAGGGGAATCTTCTACCGCGAATGAGAAAGGAAAAAGTGTAAACTATGTTCATGACACTACCATCTATCATATTTCAGGTGTTTAAGACCAGACAAGTGACATTGAGATCAATAACACGCCATAAATTGTTGCAGCCAACAATCCAATTAATCATCCTCCCATTCAATATGGAAAAGATATCATCATAGCCGAATTTTTTTTTAATGAAACCAACATCCTCTCTAATCAAGTCCATAATATCCAACAAGATATGGTTGTAATAGATAATCAAATCAATGTCATCAAAATTAAAGGAAAACAAGACAGTGTGCCCGTAAATGCAACCACGCAGGCACAATCCAAATATGTCTTAAAAAGTAGCACTTCCAAAACACCTACTGCCCCATCTCATAAATATAACATTTTTGATCAACTCCAAAAGATTCCAACACAAATATCAATATTGGAGCTCCTTAAAATCTCACCCGCCCATAAGGAGAATTTCTAAAAAGCCTTAGTTGATACAACAGTACCAAATAATTTGGAATTTTGCACTTTGCAAGCCATGGTGGGGCATTTGGTTGCACCTCATTGCTTATCCTTTTTAGAGAATGATGACGTATCTCTCACCCATCCACATAACGCAACACTCCACATCGAGGTCCTAATACATAAAAGTCATGTCAAGTGCATCATAATAGATGGGGGAGCCGATCTTATATATGTACTTTAAAGCTTGTCTGTGCACTAGGTTTCTCTAAAAATGCAATAAATGCAAGGAAAAAGATCACCATCAAAGCATATGATGATGAGGAAAGACCTTCAAAGGGCCTAATTGTATTGCCAATTTAGGTAGGCCCATTTTAAAAAGATGTGGTTTGTCAAGTCCTGGATAAAGACTTAACATATAATATACTCTTGGGTCATCCTTGGATCCATGAAATGTAGGCGGTCCCCTCAACATACCATCAATGTCTGAAATTCCCTTGCAATGGACAAGAGATTACCATTCCTAATGATTCTAACAGCCCTCAATATTGCAATACCCTCAAGTTAATCCAAGATGTATTTGTGCCTCATAACCGAGAAGCTCTCACCTATCCATCTAACATTCCTAATAATTCAAGTCAAGCCAATCCTTTGTCAAAGATGTCAGTCATGTCCTCTAATGAAGGAAGCCAACCAAGTTCCTCGTTCAAGCAGCCCAAAAAAAAGGAAGAAGCTAGCCCATATGCATCCACCAATTCTAAGGCCCAACTTGATGCCCTATCCAAACAATTTGAGAAGAAATTCCAAGTCAAAGATTAAGGTGTAGGTGACTATTCCATTGAGCAATCCCTATGTCTTTCATAGTTATCTTCACCAAAGTCCTATGGACAACCATCAACCTCATCACAATGATCTTCACAATTGGTCACACTTTTCGATGGTCAATTCATAAAAGAAAGCACTCAAGCAGAGGAATCTGATGACAAAGATATTTTGAATTGGCTTTACAAGGATGAAACTGATTCTCAAGCAGCAATGACTAATGTCCAAACCACTTAGTACGACAAAGGATTCTCAATCTTGTTAAAGATGGGATATGAGGGACAAGGACCTATTGGTAAAAGAAAATAAGGCATTGTGGAACCCATCCAACCCATGATGATCAATCCAAAAGACAAGACAGGGTTAGGATATAAAGAGCCTCAAAAGGATGAAGAAACAAAGGAGGACCTAAAAGAAAAGTTTGTTGAACGAATCCTACAACCCCAAGCTAGTGATCACAATGAATATGAATGGGATTCAATATCAGAAGCTTCCTATCATGATAAGGACATTGATGTGGTACAAAAGTATACACCCACACTCGAGAAGGGACAAAGCTCAGGGTCGACCACTTGAATTAGGATCACAAAATATCGACTGCTCAAGCGAAGACGATCAGAATCCTAGTGAGATAGATCAGTTGGAAGAGAGTAACATCATGGATCTCGACCTTTCCATAATATTGGTTGATGAAAATGTCACCATCATGACCCTTACAACCTTTGACCTGAACCCATCTGACAATTCCCTACCATTGGTACATCCTGAACTCATTGATTGGGACCAAACTAAGCCTATCGATATCCCCACCTTTTCAAATGATGATGCCATCGTGAACTTACTTGTGCTAACAATCCTGAAACATACTCCACCATTGAAAGTCATAATGAAGCTTCCAGACAAGGGAGTGCCAAATTTTCCAGCTGCCAAATGAGTAAAAAAAAAGAAAGATCTGATGGTGAAAACCATTCCATGGCAATATCAGATCAAGAAAGAATAAAAATAAAGAGTGCATCTGACAGTGAAAACCTCTTTGAGGCGCTGAAGGCTGGGAAATTTGACACTCTCCCAGAGAACTTCTAGGAAAGATCCAAAGTTCTAATCAAGCCAACACAGTCCATCAATATCGACAAAGCAAAAAAAGTGAAAACTCTCCATCTAACAGAGAACTTGACAAAACAAGAGAAGCCTAACTTTATCAAGTTATTTAAAGAGAAACAAATCAATTTTTCTTGGTCATATATAGACATACCAAGGATAGACTTGGATCTCATCATGCACCACTTATCCCTCCCTCCAGGAGTCAAACTAGTCAAGCAAAAGTTGAGAAAAATGCATCCCCATATTGCCTTATTGGTGAAGTTGAAACTAAAGAAATTATTGGATGTAGGATTCATTAGAACCATTGATTATGTTGAATGGATATCTAACATTATACCTATTTCAAAGCTTGATGGCAGTATACATATTTGTATAGACTTTAGAGACCTCAACAAATCTTGTCTGAAAGATGATTTTCCCTTGCCAAACATTGATATCATTATAAACTTAAAAGCAGGTCATGGCATGTTGTCACTCACGGATGGTTTTTCTGGCTACAACCAAATCAAGATAACACCTGAAGACTACGATAAAAAAAATTTCACTTGCCCTTGGGGCACCTTCTGCTGGAACATATGCCCTTCGGATTGAAGAACGCAGGAGCCACATATCAGAGATCCATGACAACCATCTTTCACGACATGATGCATACCTTTATGAAAGATTATGTGGATGACTTTTTGGCCAAATATTTCACTAGAGAAGGACACTTGGAGATACTAGACAAAATCTTCACCCGACTAGAGAAGTTCAACCTACATCTGAATTCAAAGAAATGTGTGTTTGGGGTAATATCGACAAAGCTATTAGGATACATAGTGTCAGAAAAAGGTATTGAGGTGGACCCTGGAAAAGTAAAAGCTATCATGGAAATTCCACCTCTGAAGAATAACAGTTCATTAAGGTCCCTTCAAGGAAGATTTTAGTCAATCAAAAGATTCATATCACAATTGGTTGATAAGACCCATCCTTTTACCCACTTGCTGCACAAAAATGTTTCCTTTCGATGGGACAAGAAGTGAGGAAAATTTCAATAAAATGAAGCAATACCTAATGAGTCCACCTATCCTAGCACCACCAATAGAAGGAAAGCCCCTCTTACTATATAGCCACAACTGATCGATCACTAGGAGCTTTTTTAGCACAAGAAGATTTAACAGGAAAGGAGAGAGCGATCTATTATATTAGTAAAACTTTAAATGGTTATGAAATCAAATATAAATCCATTGAGAAAGCTTGTCTAGTAGTAGTGTTCGCTATGCAACAAGTGTGACACTATATGCTAACTCATACAATCAAACTCATGGCCAAGATAGATCTGCTGAAATATCTCCTTAACAAAGCAAATCTGACGGGAAGATTAACCAAGTGGGTAATGATACTCAATTAATTTGACATCCAATATGTCGATAAAAAAGAAATCAAAGGGCAAGCCATCGCCGACCAACTAGTTGAGGCATCGATTCATGATGATCACCCCCTACACATTGAATTTCTAGATGTGGATGTCCTAACTGTAACATCAAAGTAGTGGGTATTTTATTTTGATGGCCCATATACTCAACATAGATTAGGAGCGAGAATTCTATTCATAACTCCCCAAGGGAATACTATTCCTAAATCATACTGACTGATGTTTCCCTGCACCAACAACATGGAATAATATGAAGCGCTCATCATCGGCATCAAGATAGCCATGGAATGGAAAATCACAGAGCTACAGGTCTTTGGGGATTCTCAACTAGTCATTAATCAGGTTAATGATGATTACCAAACAAAGGATGACAAATTGATGCCCTATAAAAGAATGATTGATGACTTCAAGAAATATTTTGTTGACATTAAATTTACTCAAATCCCAAGGATTGACAACAAAGCTACCGATGCTATGGCTACCATTGCTTCTTTGCTACAAATTCCAGAAAAATGAAGTCATTATGAGTTCATGGTGGAACAACTATTTACCCCTACCTATGATGATCTTGAGTCCCAACTCATATGTCACCTAGTTGATGTCGATACGTTGACATATGGGAAGATCTACACCTATCTAAAAGATAATACCCTTCCTCCCGATCTCTCCCGAAACCAAAAATGAAACTTCCTCTGCCAAGCCGCCCAACATACCCTTATAGCGGATGTACTCTACTCGCAAGGTCTTGATGGAACTCTCTTATGATGTCTAGAATGTGACGATTCTGAAACGAATTTACAAGAAGTGCATGAGGGTATTTGTGTCACTCATTCAAGTGGTCTAACCCTCGCTAAGAAACACCTCTATTTGGGGTACTACTAGCCAAATATGGAGGAGTCCTTCCAATTTGTCAAAAAATGTCAGAAATTCCAAATCCACAGTAATCTTATCCATGCACCAGCACAATATTTACAGCCCTTTGCATCGACATGGCCGTTTTGTCATTGGGAATTAGATCTTGTAGGTAAAATTCACTCACTATCATCCAATGGACACAATTTCATCATTATAGCCACTGAGTATTTCATAAAGTGGGTTGAAGTCATGCCATTAACCACCATCATAGGAAAGCAGATCTCATCATTCATCCTAAACTACATCATCTGTAGATATGGTATCCCTCAATCCATTGTCACTGACAATGGAAAAACTTATAAGAATTGGGACGTTGAGAAACTTTGTGAAAGATCCCATATCCAACATCAGTTTTCTACACCATACTACCCTCAAGGGAATGGCCAAGCAGAGGCCTCAAATAAAACCATCCTAAAGATCCTAAAGAAAACCATCAATAATGGTGGATGTGACTGCCATGTTCAACTGAATCCTACTTTATAGGCATATTGTGCCACTGTCCGCACCCCCATAGGAACCACACCCTATGATTTGGTATATGGATTAGATGTTGTTTTTCCCATTGAGGTTGAAATACCATCACTCCATGTGTCCTTGAAAGGTATGATTTCTGATGAAGATTACCTAGTGTCTAGACTACAAGAGCTGGAATTGTTGGATGAATGTCGTCAGCTTGCAGTGGATCACCTAAAAGCATATCAATAGAGAATGTCTAGGAGCTACAATCACAAGGTCAAACCAAGGAAATTTTAGGTAGGTAACCTAGTACTAAAAGAAAATCCCCACAATCAGCAAGATCGAGAGAAGAAAGGAAAATTTGAGCCAAATTGGTTAGGCCCTTTTGTTATTGTATTAGTCTTTGGATTGAGGGAATATTAGTTGTCTACAGTAGAAGGGGATCTATTTGAAGAATCAATGAACAACCTTCATTTGAAGAAATTCTACACCTAATGCAACCACTACAGGCCTAGAAGTCTTGAAAAATAAAAAACCATCAGAAAAGTCCTTAAAAAAAGTCAAAAACATCAGAAAAAAGTCCTGAAGAAATCATAAAAAGATAGAAAATGTCCTAAAAAAATGGTTACCTTTGTGAAAACCTAGAAAACAAGTGTCTTGGTGACAACAAAAAAAAAATCAAAAAGGGAAAAATACAAAAAACAGGTGAAAAATCTAAAAAATCGTTACCTTGGTGAAAACCTGGCAAACATGCATCTTGGCAATAACAAAAAATTTGAAAAATTTGAAAAAAGTGCAATAAAGGCAAGTAGTGAAAACCTAGAAAATATGCGCTATTTGTGATGGGTTGGCTTCTCCATCTATTTGAACATGTGTTGACCATCCACTTTTTCCATCATTAAGACTTCTTTCCCATCATAAAATGAGCTTCACGTACATATCCTGGCGTCGCGGTCATGTTCCACCTTGGCTTGGTGATCATTGTACATAACCATAATAATTGGTTTGTTTTCGACTCGGGGAAAAATCCTAAACTCACTGGGGGAAAATTGCATTGTGCTTAAAAAAAATCGACAGAAAAACAACAACAAAACAAATATGATAAACATAACAATCTCATGGAAACATTACCAAGTGAACATCAATCATAATCAAACAAATTGACCATCCAAATCGACAATAAAACAAAACGAATCTCATAGGACGATCTTCTCAATCATGGTTGGAACACTTTGGCACTTATGTTCAATTGTTATACTTTGATTGTTGTTATCACTTCTTTGGAGTACCTCGATGATGTTGAAAACTAGAGGGGCTATGATTGAGAATGATATTTTTCTTTATGTCCTGTTTGTGAGTCAATCATTTCTACTGTTCAAATTTTCATGGGACATTCTCTACAAAGTATCATTGATGACATTTCTGAATTTGCATGGGAAAATGATTAACTCTTGTCTGTTTACGCAAGTGATGCTCAAGTCATCTTGGTCCAATTATACCTAGATGCTTGTGTTATCTTGTACTATCAAAACTGAATTAAAGTTGTATGGAAGTTGTACTCAGGTCATCATGGTCTAATTATACCATTGATGTTTGTACCAACTTTCAAAATAATAAAATGCTCAATGATGATACAAAGCATGATGAATTAGATGACAACATTGCATAGTTAGGTTTGCATGGCTAAACTAGGATTACATTCATATTAATTCTGCATTTGCATTATAAATTTTTCTAAGCTTGGAAACTCTCAACATGATGTTATTTCTCACCCAAAGATTGAGAACACTTGACATAACAAAAAAAATTATTCATTTGCATGATCATTTCCATTTCATATCATTAGAAATCAATTTGCATTATCATTCCCATATCATATCATTAGAAAGAATTATCCTACATCCATTCATATATCCATCATAATAGTTGCATCCATCACAAAATCCAAAATCACAAATAATCCATGCATTTATTCATCATAATCTTTGCATCACGAAAAATCCCAAAATAGGACATTATCATAACCCATTACAATCATCATGGATTCATATTTGAAAAACCATAAAAAATAAGGCATCATCCATAATAACATCCTCATTCATAATTCATATCATACATTGGTACCATAATAAACTCATTCTTTTATTCATACATAGACCATCCATATGGGAATTCATCATATCAATCATTCATAATAACATCATAATACATGCACCATCATAATCCATTTATACTCATTAATGCATTTAGGTCATACATTTGCATCATCGTATATTCATACATATGCATTAGAAACATTCAAAAGAAATCATTTATCCTAAATCATTCATCATCCACCCATCCATGCATTTATCATACATTTGCATTACATTGCATTCTTGGATACACGAATACAACATAGTCATTTTTCATATCATGCATCCATCCTTACATTTACTCATATGATTACATAAAAAAAAAATCACAAAGAATAGAGCATCATCAATAATAACATCATCATAATCCATCCATACATCATCATACATACTTACATTTGCATTTATCATGCATTAGAAATCATAAATCATTCATACACACATATTAAATCATACATTTTCCATTCCATATAATAAACCATTTCCTATTCATTCATTCATCCATATCATCAATATATACATGTGAAAAATACAAAAATAAAGTGCATCCCATATCATATTGCATCCATCTCATACATCATAATAAATGCATCATTCATCAACACATAGAATCATACATCATCAATTCATTAATGCATCCATCCATAAAACATGGCATAATCATATCAAAAATCACATAGCATAAACAAGATAAATAAACATGCATCCATAATAAGCATCCATCATAAAACATCATGTCAACACATCATAGATCACTAATCGTTGTTGCATATCATATAACCTAAAAATAATAATGTCAAGTGTACAAATGATATCCAAATGGGAAGAGATACAACATCAAAAATGGGAAAATATCATAAATATTTCTGAATCAGTGTACACCAATGTCTCAGCAAATACATCACGACTGACCACATGGCTCTGTGGTGCTGCCCCCAGATGTTGTTGACCTCGCAGATCCTCCTGCCTCTCTAGCACCTAATCCTCCTACCCCTAATGGACCTTCCCCAGGAGCTCCACCTGGTGGACCCCCTAGAAGTGGCTACATGACACCCCTACTGGTAGTCCTTGACTATGTTCGCTCTGATCATGACTGCACATAACTAACCTGGTGCTTTGCGAGTACTGCATCATAATATCTGCCACAGTAATTGATGAGGTAAAAATAACCTCATCATATTGAAATCAGAAAAGCCTATTTATACAAGCTCAATCCTAAGTCTCTGCCAATTTATTAAACTTTAGGAGGAATAATTGCTTATCTTTAAGGAAAATTATGCAAACTTTATTTCTTATGATCAATTAAAGTAATCTACCAATATGGGTTTAATGGGTTATTTTGAGTGTTTTTGTAGGGCAATAATCAGTCATCTTGCAGCAGTTACAAAACATGGAACCAGAATGTGCCTTAATGACGATTGAAGATAGATGTTGTGAACCTACTCTTGAACATCAGGCTGATGAATCGAAGATATAGTTGTCATTTATTTAATTTATGTTATGATCTTTTAATCAAAAACTTCATGGCTCGTCTCGAGCCTTCTTAATGATTATGTAATGGGTTTTAAAGATGAGGAAGTTAGTTATAAGTTGTTAAAGACTTTTTCAATGGCTATCCACGCCATCTAGAATCTATGATTTAATTACAAGTTTCTCTATAAAAATGTAATTTCTTGAAGTTAAACGAGACTTTTTTAATAGTAATGTTATGTTGTTCACGTGATCTTTGAATACTGATCTTCTGTCAATTGTTAAATTGTTGAACTATGGATGATAATCATTTTTAATGGAAGGACCTCAGAACCTGTAGTTTATGTGATTTAAGAATGGAGTGTTAACCCGCGAGCTGGCCACTCGAGGGAAGTTAGCTTAAATAGATAAGTATTCACTGTTGTGTTGTTTTATTTATTACATAGAGATCTATTCAGTAGGAAATCGCTAAGGTCTGTCAATTATTGAGTCTGAAGCTCCGAAGCACTCTTTGTTTCAATTATTATGAGTTATTCGTAGCAGTTGTTAGAACCTCTTATTTTTAAAAATGTTCCATGGTCTGTTTACTTATTTCTCCACTTTCGTAATTTATCAGCTACTCAGTTTAATTATTCCTATGCTTTCTAGTTTAGTTGTGATGCTTTCTAAATTAGTTATTTTGTGCTTTCTAGTTTAGTATTTCCAGTTTTCTTAGAATAAATTGTTTTCTAGTTAAGAAGTTAAATGGCTTTAGACTAAAATTAATTTCAGTAATTTAAAGAAAAACAGAAAATCTAAAATGATTTATCTAAATTATCTTCTTTTGCAAACTGCCTTGGACACTACCCGGTCGACTTATTGAAATTTTATATATTCTAAAGTAATGGGACCTAATGACAACCTATCACTTTTTGGCACCGTTTTCGGGGACTTAAAATAGCCTCTTTACTTAAGTGTTACGAGGAGACGGTTTTGATACCTCATTTTATACCAAAAATTTTCCTGTCGGCTTCCTCTTCTGCATGGTCAGGAAAAGAGGCCCTCACAGACGATTTATACCAAAGACCCCCCCAAAATACGTGCCAATCATATCTAGGGAGGCCCAAGGCTCAAACGACCAGACTATTGAAGAATTATTTGAGCCTACTCCACTAGACGCTTTCCACTATTTACCTGTAGATCAACTGGTGGAACAACCAGTTACAGAGGAGATTGTTGTTGAGGAGCATATTCGTCTAAACATCATGGAAGATCATAGGGTTGAACCTAATCGGAATCATGCCAACCGTAATGAACCTCAGCCTCCTCAAACGTTTACTTATCCTATTACTTTGGATGCAGATGATGATACTGCGATGAAAACATTTCTCCAACTTTTTGTGGCTTGTCCTCGGAAGACCCAGACCAATTTCTCTTTGAATTTAAAGTCCTATGTCAAACTTATGACTACAAAAATGATAACCAGAAGTTGAAGCTCTTTCCTTCTACTTTGAAGGATTCAGCAATGCGTTGGTTCATAGGATTGGGTTCTGGTACTATAACATCTTGGGGGGAAATGGAGAATTTTTTCTTGCAAAAATACCAGAGCTACTGTAGGGTGAGTGACCGTAAGGAAGAGCTATTTAAATTGAGACAAAATGAGGATGAGAGTTTAGAGGACTATCTCGATAGGCTCCTTTTCCTGTCTAAAAGATGTGGAGAAGAGGCTATTAGTGTTGAGATTCTCAAGACTATATTTCTTAAAGGACTTGATGACGACGCTCAAAGAAGTCTTGATCTGATGGGAAAAGGTGACGTGTCTCAACTGACCTTAGAGAAAATATGTGAGTTATGTTAGAATTTCTCCCATACTCAGGGAGGAATCCGTAAAACTAATCTCTTTCGGGGGTCTAATGAGATAGGTAAGCTTTGCGAAGAAATAGAAAATCTTAAAATGGACATTCTTGTTCAATTGAACACTACGTTAGATGGCATACAAGCTAAAACTCACAATACTGACACCTTGTCAATCTATTGTCCCAGGTGTCAAAACAAACACCTGTTGCGCGAGTGTCCTTTAGACAAAGTCAATGTTTGTCAACTTTGTGAGCAAAACCATCCTACCAATTAGTGTGATCTTCTTGTTGATCTCAAGAATACTAAGAAAAAAACTATTCAGGTCGAGGAAGAGATAAATGCGTTAAACCAACGTCAGGGAGGTAATTTCTCTTATGGACATAATTCCAACCCTGCATGGATACCACAAAATAACTGGGTTCATAATCATTAGACTCTAGCTTGGAATAAGTCACCACCACCACAACCTAACTAGGGAACTCCTTATTGGGGATCCTCGGAATGGGCAAATCAAACATGGGGAACTCAACAGTGGTCAAACCAACCACAACAACAATGGTACCAACAACATGCTACCCCCCAATGGAATTAGGGACATAATCAATTTTATACTGGACCTAGGAGGAATCAACAATAGAATTTGTTGCCTCCAGCTCAAAACCCTCCTCAGAATGAACAGGTAAATCAACCTCAACTTATAGTGCAACCGCTTCCCAACCCTAAGAACAATCACCAGAATATGCCGGTCTATTCCACTAAACAAGATAATGTTATAGGACTTAATGCAATACATTGTGGAAATGTTTAGTTGCGCTCTGGTAGAACTCTTCAATCCCCAACTATTGAAGAAATAGTGGATGAACCCGAGCCTAAAAGTCCTACAAAGGATATGCCACCCAAATTTACCATCCCCACAAAAGATAAAGATCCCTTACCAGTGGCAGGAGTTGTTGATTTGTCCCACAGGGAGGAAGGACAGGCTTTGAGTGAACATAGGAAGGACACCGCTCCAAAGGAGAGAGTTGTGGCACCATTTCCAGAATGTCTAAAATCAATGACTCTGAAAGATACTCCGGAAATGCTTGTGGCTTCTGAAACTGTGTTAATTTAGGAAATTAAGCAACTGCAAATTGAGGTTCCTCTATTGCAGGCAATAAAGGAAATTTGTGAGTTAAACCAATTAATCAAATAGCTATGTATTAAAACACCGGGGATGAAGCCAAAGAAGATAAATATTGTTCATATTGATGTCTATTTAGCTAATTTTTTATCTGGAAAGACTATTGCTCCAAAATACGATGATCCTGGGAGTCCACTTATAACCGTTACAATTAACGAGGTAGCGATACCAAATGCATTAGTGGATTTGGGAGCAGCTATTAATGTGATGACTATAGATGTGATGGAAAAATTAGGACTGACTGATTTATGTCCCACAACTACAGTCTTACAAATGGCAAATCAGGCTATAGCCATTCCAAAGGGTGTTATTAAAAACATTCTTGTCAAAGTTGATGGATGGGAATATCCAGTTGACTTCCAGGTAATCCAGTCGCTTACACCCAAAGATAGCTATCCAATTATACTTGGAAGACCATGGTTGGCCACTATTGCCACTAAGATTGATTGCAGAGAAGTGGGAATGACCATTTCTCATGGTCCAGATAGTAAACATTTATTCTTATATCCCCCTGCTAAACCTACCGACCATGAAAAGGTCTGGGTAGATGAACCAGAAGAATCCAATGGTCAAGAGAGTTTGGCCTCGTTAGTCATGGTAGTAATTAAGCAACATGGAAAGGAGCTAGAGGATGAGTTAGTAAACGATGTGGCATGCCTTGCTATAAGCTCGAATGAGGAAGAAACGATGGATTCTTCGAGCATTTTTGAACAACCAATTTATATAAGTGGGATGGAACAAAGCTATGCTACAATGGGAATGCCTTGTCCCTTAGCTAACATTATCCCCAGAACAAGTCATTTCTTTGAAGATATCACAAGGTTTCACCGACTTATACCTCATAGTTGTCCTCTCAACACCCTATTGTGACCAATATATACTGTCACTTCCGCCCATCTTGGAACAAAATCGATTATGCTGCTACCAGGAAAAACTCTTAACATCAATAGCTAGCTGACAAAAACACAAGAGGATAAATTATTCAATGTGTTGGTAAAAAGGTCTAAAGCTTTTGCTTGGGATTACATAGACATGAGGGGAATTCACCCAAGTGTTTGTACTCATCACATTTATACTGATCCTAGTATAAGGCCTATTGGCCAGCCTCAGAGGAGACTCAATCCTGCATTAAAGGATCTGGTCAAAATTGAAATTGAGAAAATCCTCCGTGTAGGATTTATTTATCCTATCTCTGATAGTAAGTGGGTGTCACCTATAATGGTTGTGCCAAAGAAAAATGGGAAATGGAGAATTTTTGTAGACTATAGAGAACTTAACAAAGCCACTCATCGAGATTATTTTCCCCTACCATTTATTGATCAGGTTCTGGACAACTTGGCTGGGAGGAAATATTTTTCATTTCTAGATGGATTTAGTGGTTACAACCAGATTCAAGTTGCTCTAGAAGACCAAGACAAGACCACATTTACCTGCCCCTAGGGCACATTTTCATATAGAGTGCTTCCCTTTGGACTTTGTAATGCTCCAACAAATTTTCAGAGAGTCGTTCTTTCCATATTTGTTGCACTCATTAATGACTATGTAGAGGTCTATATGGATGACTTTATAGTCTATGGGTCAACATATGATGAAGCTCTTCAGAACCTGGACTGAGTTTTACAAGTTTGTGAGGAAAATAGACTATCCCTTAGCCACAAACAATGTTTAATAATGGTAGAACAAGGAATAGTCTTGGGTCATCATATTTCCTTTGAGGGAATAAAGGTTGATCCCAAGAAAATCAAAGTCATCCAACAATTGACTATTCCTCAAACAAAAACGAATGTTCGAAGTTTTCTTGGACATGCTGGTTACTACAGAAGGTTCATAGAAGGCTTCAGTAAAATTGTGGCTCCTATGTTCTTTCTTTTACAGAAAGAAGTAGAGTTCGTTTGGACACCTGAGTGCCAGCTATCATTCGAAACAATTAAGGAAAATCTTGTCTCTACTCCCGTACTGTGAGGGCCAAATTGGAGGTCTTCCCTTCCATATCTATGCAGATGCTTCTGGTGACGCTATTGGTGTAGTGATAGGAAAATAAGATGAGAATGGGGGTAAGTATGCTATATATTTTATCAGTAAGAATTTTACATCTGTAGAGAGAAACTATACAACAACAAAAAAATAATTTATGGCTGTTGTTCATGCCATTAAAAAATTCCGCCACTATATTACAGGATATAACGTTACAATTTATACAAACCATTCAGCTGTAAAATACCTAATGAACAAACTTGTAGTTAATGGTCAGATTATGAGGTGGTTATTACTCCTTCAGGAGTTTAATGTCACAATCCTTGACAAGCTAGGGAAATATAATGTAGTAGTAGATTTCCTATCGCGAATCAAACAAGAAGAGGGTGATAGTACGCCTATACAGGATGAGTTTCTAGATGAGAATCTCTTTGTTGTTTCTATAAAGTCACCATGGTTCACAGACATAGCTAACTATTTAGCTACCTCCAAGGTACCCCCGGGGTTCATGACAAAGCAAAGGAAGTGACTTATCAGGGAAAGTGCCCCATTCAAATGGATTAACGAAATTCTATTTCGTTGTGGACCTGATATGATCTTAAGAACATGTGTCAGAGTTGATGAAACGTACAACATTCTAAGATCCTGTCACGATGATCCTTCAGGAGGGCACTACTTTGCAAAAATAAATTCCCATAAAATTTTAGGTGCCAGATACTATTGGCCTTCAATGCATAAGGATGTTAAGAACTATGTTCATCATTGTGATGAATGCCAGAGAGTAGGAAGACCAAATGCTTCTTCTGAGATGGCTTTACTGCCATAGGTAGTGCTTGAACCATTCAAAAAGTGGGGTTTAGATTTTATCAGACCCATAGATCCTTCCTCTCAAGGGAAAGAGTACATATTGGTTTGCACTAACTACCTGATGAAATGGGCTAAAGTTCAAGCCTTACGAGTAGCTAGGGAATAGCAAGCCATGGATTTCCTCTATAATAAAATCTTTCTTAGATTTTGAGCCCCTCAAACTATCGTTACCGACCAAGGACCCCAATTCATGTCCAAAGTGCTCTTGGCATTCACCAACCATTTTCAAGTAAGCCATAGAAAGTCATCCCCTTACCACCCTCAAGCAAACAGCCAAGTGGAAGTAACTAAAAGAGAGCTTGAAAACATATTAACAAAAATATTTTCTTTAGGAAGAAAATATTGGGCCAGGAAACTACCTGAAGCTATTTGGGTGTATAACACAACATGGAAACCCATGACTGGATTCAACCCCTATGAGCTTGTTTTTGGAAAGAAACCTCTTCTTCCCATTGATTCTGAACTTCAAACTCTATGAACAGCTATGGAACTAGGTCTGGATTTGAAACGAGCCCAAGTTGAACGAGCTCTGCAATTAAGCGAGTTGGATGAGCTTTGCTTAGACACTGTCCATCAAACTGAACTAATTCAACATCAATGAAAAGTGTGGCATGACAAATATATTAAAGAGAGGGAGTTCCATAATGGAGATTGGGCCCTGCTATTTGATTCCACATACAAAGATCATGGAGGAAAACTTAGGACTCATTGGTTGGGCCCTTATGAGATTTCTAAGGTCTTTTCAAATGGCACAATTTAGTTGAAACCAATCAATGGTGACACACGAACCCTCTTAGTTAATGGTCATCGCTTATGTGTCTATCGTAAGCTGGTCAATAGGGAAGAATTTTCAAAACTGGTAGAAATGCAGGGTGAAATCCAATGTATTGACGCTGCCAAGGTAGAGTCTATTTGGTAAAGTTAAAAAAAAAAAACAAAAACAAATATAATAATAATAATAATTTTTTTGAAAGTGTGTAATAAAAAGGCATGTATACCCAAATATTTTTCTTTCATTAATTCTTCTTTTGGACTTAGCTAATTTTTGTTCTATTTTGTAGGGTTTCTTATAAGGAAAATAACTTTTGGAGCACCTTCCTATGATGCTCCGGAACCTGACGGTCCTGATACCCGATGCTCTGAAACTTGAACAAACTCATCATGTTGAAAATTCATAGGTTCAAAGCTCTCAAAGTTCAAAATTCATAAGTCTTTTCACTTCACCTTCATTCCATTGCTGCTTCAACTACATCTTTCAACGATGCTTCGGAACCTTCATTCTATTGCTGCTTCGACTGCATCTTTGAGCGATGCTTTGGAACCTTCATTCTGTTGCTGCTTTGGCTACATCTTTCAATGATGCTTCAGAACCTTCATTCCATTGCTGCTCCGGTTGCATCTTTTAGTGATGCTCTAAAACCTTCATTCTGTTGTTGCTCGAGCTGCATCTTTCAGCGATGCTCCAGAACCTTCATTCCGTTGCTGCTCCGACTACATCTTTCAGTGATGCTCCAGAACTTTCACTTCATTTTTGTTCTGATTTCATCTTTTGGCGATGCTCCGGAACTTATCTACCTTCTTCATCACTAATGCATGCCTCCTGCGTGCTCTGAAACTTTTGCATTATTTTTTAGCGCAGTTTCATTTGTGTGCTCTGGAACTTATTCATTTGCATTCCACCACCTTTTTCATAAATTCAAAATTTCACGATGCTTCCATCATCATATCTTGTACCCATGCCTTCCTATCTATTTTTTTATAGTAAATAAAGCCACCAAGTATCTCAGTTCTCAATGATGGCTTAGTCATTCATGAAATTCTGCATCCATGCCATAATAAATCCGTCGTCACCTCAGCCAATACCACACGTCATCCTGTCAAATCCATAAAGGTACGAGATCTTCAAATGATCATAGAATGCAAGTAAGTATTAATTTTTGCTTTAAATAGGCAGTTATTTTTGAATAAAAAATAATTAATTGGCACGAACTTCCCTCCTAATTTAGCAATTTGTGCCACTCGGCGATCAACTACTTGTACGACAAGATTTTCACATGCCTCCATGCAGATTAAATTCATGTACATTAAGCTTTGAGGAAGACAAATAAATAATTTCAGTAGCTATGTTTTCAAGTAAGCTGTGTACAAGTTCTTGCCCTGGTTAAAATCTGTTGAAAGTGGAAAAGAAAGAAATGGGGGGTGGTAAGAAGAAATAAGAACCAGATTCCGTAGAAAAATTGTTGGGGTTAAGCAATATCTCTGGTTTGTTCGAAGAGGTAGGGTGGTTGGACTTTATCAGAAAGTTCGAAGGTTATAATGAAAAGCTGGTGAGAGCATTTGTAGAAAACAACTCAAATGGTTAGGTGGTACTCCATGGAAAGCGTTTTAAGGTGAGTCCGAAAATCATCTCTTGATTATTAGGGTTAGAAAATTCAGGCATAAAATTAAAAGAAACCTCTCAGATAACATATCAAAAGTTGTCTGAATTATTTGTTAGAGAGGGAAACCCTCACCCCATGGTAGTAATTAGTACCAAATGATAAAATAAAGGATTCCAAAGAACCTCCATACTAGAACCTTGGGGAGCTGCTGTAGCCTTGATCATAAAATATTTCACTTGTGAAGGCCAACTTACTATTGTAGTAGGACCTGGTTTCCGAATGCTAATCCATTTGCACCATGGAAAGGAGAACCCCGCTCTTAGGGTTAATTTACCTGAATTTTTATGTGATTCCATGAATTCCTCTATAGAGAGATATAAAACGGGGCCAGGGCCACTAAAACACCATGGATTAATTCAATTGATTTGCAAATACCATTTTCGCAAGAAGTCCGAGGATAAGTGGGAGAAGTTTTTGGGGAAATTTGAAAAGTCTTCAGTCAAAATAAAATTAGAACCGAGGGAAATATCTTACCAAATTGCTTCACCATCCGGAGTAGTTTCCCCTGAGGGCTCTCAAGCTCCGAAAGATCCGATTCCTACCACCCCTGGTGAGGAAATGCCAAACTCTTTGGGTAATGAATTCAAAACCCCTGATTTTCCAAAGCATGTTGAGCTCATCTATTCTGATATGAGCAGTCCTGGGAGAAAAAGGAAAGGGAAAAGAAAGTCACCTGTCACCTTCCAAGGAATTCCTCCTTTAAGGAGAAGTAAACACCTAGCCTCGGAATTAACTGATACCCCAATGCAGAGTATGGAAGGTAGTTCAAATAAAAAGAAGCCCCGAAGGCCATCAAAACCTATTGAGATTCTTGAGTCTGGCAATGAAGAGGCAATGCCTCTAGAAAGAGAAGATTCGGTCGAGGAAATTCCCTCCCACTTTGCATTTGTGGAGGAAATCATCACCAAAGGAATTCAAGAAAGAGAGCAAGATAGGGATGATAATATTCCAAGTCAATTGTCCCCCATTGTTGATAGAATTATAGAGACGGTTGAAATAAGGGATACTACTGTAGAAATAGAGAAATTTAGAATAGAAATTGATGATTTAAAGAAACAATTGTACATAAATAATGAACAAATTGAATTGCAAAATTGTAGAGCTGGAACATGACTTAGAGGAAAGCACTGTGAAACCTAAGATGGAATCAAAAGAAATTCAAATTGAGCCAGTTATAACTGAATGGTTCTAGGTTCGCATTCTCCCATTACTCATCAAATGGATGGAAAAATGCTATTTCCTAAGAAATGTTCAAACTGAGAACTACAGGTTGAAAAAGGAATTGGTACTCCTGAAAGAATCATTTCACAGGGCATATAAAGGAAAAAAAGATGCATGTCAATTAGTGGATTGTCTATTATCTTGTAGAAGGCCATCTAGATTATACTCAATGTTTCTGAATGAACAGTGGATAAGATGGAAATTGTTCAGAATTTACAATGACTAGCCTTATGAGCCAAATGATGAAGAATTTGTCAAGATATTTGTGGAATCAACCTCTGAGGATAAAGATTTGATTTTTGAATTCTTTTTGCATGATATTTTGTTAGAGAATCATACTGATTTCTTTATCAATCTATTTGTTGGTGAAGTAGAATTCAGAGCCCTGTTGTCTACTATGAGAAACTAGATTCATTGGCAAGAACGCACAAAAGAATATACTCAGGCAAGAAGAACCATGGGACTTCAAATAAGATCACCTAATGCTAGGCTTGAAGGTTTTAAGGATACCTTTTTGTCTCTCCTGGTAAATGATGAAATGAAAGAAAGGTATGATAACAGTCTCATACTCTGTTATGACAATTTCATGGAACATGGGCAAAGATTAATTGGAAAATCATGGCATGCTTGTGAAGAAAGATTTACTCCATTACCTGCTCATCTCAAGAAAAGAGAGGTCATTTCCCCTCTTAATATCAGATGGTCTTTTAGAAGGGCTGATGCTTTAGCCAAAATTCTATGAAACCTGAGGACAAACTAGATGGGGATGAGATATAGGCCTCCCTTGCTGCTTAATCCACCTCCCGCTTTCCATATTTTAATAGATCAAAATGATAGAGTTTTTAATGAATGGAGAGAGGGTGTTATTTTTCATAGGGGGTTCATCCATGACCCTGTAGCTTTTGATTCAACAGCAAGAGAGAAATATCACCTTAGTGCCAAATATGAAGAATGGAATAAAACTTAGGGTTATAATTATGGAGTAGGAGAACCTGCCAGGAACTAGGAGGGGAAGGAAATGATGAGGTAAAAATAACCTCATCATATTTAAATCAGAAAATCCTATTTATACAAGCTCAATCCTAAGTCTCTGCCAATTTATTAAACTTTAGGAGGAATAATTGCTTATCTTTAAGGAAAATTATGCAAACTTTATTTCTTATGATCAATTGAAGTAATCTACCAATACGGGTTTAATGGGTTATTTTGAGTGTTTTTGTAGGGCATTAATCGGCCATCTTGCATCAGTTACAAAACATGGAACGAGAATGTGCCTTAATGACAATTGAAGATAGATGCTGCGAACCTGCTCCTGAACATCAGGCTGATGATTCGAAGATATAGGTGTCATTTATTTAATTTATGTTATGATCTTTTAATCAAAAACTTCATGGCTCGTCTCGAGCCTTCTTAATGATTATGTAATGGTTTTTAAAGATGAGGAAGTTAGTTATAAGTTGTTAAAGAATTTTTCAATGGCTATCTATGCCATCTAGAATCTAGGATTTAGTTACAAGTTTCTCTATAAAAATGTAATTTCTTGAAGTTAAACGAGACTTTTTTAATAGTAATGTTATGTTGCTCACGTGATCTCTGAATACCGATCTTCTGTCAATTGTTAAATTGTTGAACTATGGATGATAATCATTTTTAATGGAAGGACCTCAGAACCTATAGTTTATGTGATTTAAGAATGGAGTGTTAACCTGCGAGCTAGCCACTCGAGGGAAGTTAGCTTAAATAGATAAGTATTTACTGTTGTGTTGTTTTATTTGTTACGTAGATAACTATTCAGTAGGAAATCGCTAAGGTCTGTCAGTTATTGAGTCTAAAGCTCTAGAGCACTCTTTGTTTCAATTAATATGAGTTATTTGTAGTAGTTGTTAGAACCTCTTATTTTTAAAAATATTTCATTGTCTGTTTACTTATTTCTCCACTTTCGTAGTTTATCAGTTACTCAGTTTAATTATTCCTATGCTTTCTAGTTTAGTTGTGATGCTTTCTAAATTAGTTATTTTGTGCTTTCTAGTTTAGTATTTCCAGTTTTCTTAGAATAAATTGTTTTCTAGTCAAGAAGTTAAATGGCTTTAGACTAAAATTAATTTCAGTAGTTTAAAGAAAAATAGAAAATCTAAAATGAGTTATCTAAATTATCTTCTTTTGCAAACTGCCTTGGACACTACCCGATCGACTTATTGACATTTTATATATTCTAAAGTAATGGGACCTAACGACAACCTATCATTAATACTCTGCCTCCTTGGCAGATTGGCAGAGCTCCCTGAGCATATCACCCATCCTAGATCTTGTGGCTACACTCTGTAACCTGTCAGCCATAGCCACTGCCTGCTCTCCCTATCGTTAAGTTGCAATCTTCTCTACCGTCAAGGTGACAATTTGGGCTTGTGCCTATCCCTATGCCTGTAGCTATTTTTGGTCCTAGGCTAACTATGCCTGTAAGGTCTTTACCTATGCTTGTAAAGTAGCAACTTGCCCTTGGGCCTGAGCCAGTTGTGCCTATAGGGTAGTGATTTGTGCCTGTTGCTGCTGTGATGGTACCCCAATCTGTACACACTATTGTGTTGTAGCCACCAAGGATCTCCGATGACGAGGTATTAGGGCATCACTCACATCAAATCCTCTGCCTCCATGTCCTCCATCACCACCTCCTCCATCATCATCTCCCCCATCACTATCTCCACCATCATCTCCTTTGCCATCTCCATCCACAACTCTCTCCTCCTCCCCTCCATCACCCCTCCCTCTCCTCCATATAGGTGCCCTCTCCTCCTCATTGTCCAACAATGGCGCTGGCTCATCTGAATTGGATAGTTTGGGAAATGGATGTATAAAAAATTACTACGAATAATCAGTTGTCATAACGACATCTGTAATCTTTGGATGATAATCTCATGCCATGGGTTGTAACCCGAAGTACTCCTAATAAGCCACATCATATGATAAAAGGGGCCCCCAATCTGATATATCCTGATGTTTGAGAGCATAGTGAGCTACTCCTTGCAACATACCCTGTACCCTACCATACTATCTGTTTACTTTTCCCACAAGAAACTTCTTGATAATGAATTGTGTTCGCCCAATCAAAAATATGGCAGTGCATACATAGGGCATCTCTAGATGATGCTCTACCCACTACTCGCAATCTAGGTAGGGTTGCCATGTCACAGTATCTAGGTCATCCAGTTCCCATCTCCAATACTCTAGTTTTCCCAACTTATTGTAGAAAACTAGCCCGCTATATCCATAAACATAGGGTCTCCCACGTGGTCGATGTCTGTCCGCAACTGGCTGTGTCACCGCTATGTGCTCCCACACCTAGATCTGAAGTAATGTGAGCCCAGATGATAGGCTGGCAGCTCCCAGGTAAACTACCTAATGTAGATCATGGCAAATATGGGCAAGCATGCATGAACCCCAAGCATATCGGGTCCTTTGTAGTATCATCCTCTCCAATGTGCGACCCTAACCAATAGATAGTCTCTTCGACCTATGGTCGGGACATACAAAACCACCCACAAAATCGACAAGAACAAAAGGTAATGGGGCATAACTCTCAAACATCTCCTGCCAGGGTATCTCATACCCACTGATCTAGTCATCATGAAATATCCTCTAAAGAGCATATGTCCCACCTTGCTTAGTGGCATCATAAACAACTACCTCTCCAACCACAAGAATCCGAAGAATCTGGTATATGTCCTCTGGCGTCATAGTCATCTCGCCAGTCGCCAAGTGAAAAGTGTTGTGGTCGCTATGCCACCTCTTTGCTAGTGCTATTAGTAGTGCCCGATTAATCCTAACCTAGGGCATGTGAATAAGGTAGTACAACCTGCCTCTCAATCACATCCATGTCAGCTTTTACCAGCTATGGGATCATATCCCACATCTTCGAGAATCGCTCCCGAGACATCATTACACCAAAATCCTCCTATCATCATAACATATCACCAATCAACATGATATCAAATCAACCAATCAACCAATCAATCAATCAATCAAACTATCAACTACACCTCGCCTATCATGAGGTTAATCAATCAGCCTATCATTGGTCCTCACCTATCATGAGGTCAATTATCATCAATTAGTCATCGAATGTCACCTATCATGAGATCGATGATCATCTAATCTATCAACATCATTAATCAACATCAACTCAAAGGCTGACACGATCGAAAACAATAAAATCAAGGAGAAAAATCAACAATTCTTAATTCTGGCATGAATGCATCATTGTAGTGCATTGATGCGCTAAAACAACAAATGCGCCAAAAAATTTGATCTATGAGCCATAACAGTCCACCTATGTGCTAATCCTATGGATGCACCAATTCAATGAATGCGCTAAACTATTATACCGATGCGCTATAACAATGCATGTATTGGCAATTCCTATGGATGTGCTACTCTAGTACATGGATGTGCTAACTAATGCAACCTATACTATAAAAAACCTATGTGCTAAATCCCTAAATCAATGCGCTACATCGGGTCAAGTATGCGCTAAAAATATAAATCCATGTGCTAAAAAATTCCATGTATGCGCTATTCTATCCTACGGATGCACTAAAATATTTGGCGTAAAATTCAAAAATTTCAAAAAAGTGGGAAAAATCATTTTCAAAATTCACAAAGAGAGGATTAAGGTTTCGTACCGAAGTTCTATATGCTGCCAGACGGTTGTGTTGTCGTGCACGCTCGAATCGATGAGTTTGAATCGGGATCACCATTTTTCTCTGACTGCTCAAAGTTGCTCAATCTCTCTCTCAAATTTTCAATTTGGCAATACACAAATAATTTTTTCTTCACTTTTTACCTATTAAAGGGGTTATTAAGATGGGTAATTAAATGGCATTGATTTATTTTATTCTTCAAAGGGGCTAAATTTGTCATTTCATCAACTGGGGTAGATTTCACAACTATTTTTGGGAGATAATTTGTTGAAGCATGCTGAAAAATGTCAAAATCATCAAAAGTTTCACAAGTCATCAAAATTTTCAAAAAATTCCAAAAATCCAAAAAATTCGAAAATTCACCAATTTATCTCTTGAGGGGGCATCTATCTATTATCACTAGAAAATCAACGTCTAGGGCATGTCAAATTTTTTATCATCATGGTCTGGTAAATTTTTTTTTTTTGAAGCAATGCGTCTACGCACATCACTTCAAAAAGAGGCAAAATGTGTACACATAAAAATGGTCTGGAGCACAATCAATTAAATGTTAGTTATTTGGGGCGGGGGTCCTAGCTCGATTGGCTAAAGCATCTTGTTGCAGGCAAGAGGTCACAAGGTCTAGTCTTCCCCCAAACCCGTGGTACTGGAGGGCGTGCCGCGCCAGCGCCGGTCACGTGAAAAAAGTTTACCAGGTGCACTGCAGTTTATAGGGGGACGGATACCCGACCGATTCCTGCAGTCTAAAAAAAAAAATGTCAGTTATTTAATTAATTAATCTTAATTCTTCTACTTATATAAATAAATTGATCAATTTATTTTTATAGTTCACCTCTTTAATTCTTCTATTCAAAAATCATTTTCTCTCTTAAATTAATTAAATGCACAAATTGAATAATTTGGCATTTAGTTAATTTCCCTCCATTTAAATTTGAATTTTTAATTCAAATTTGCCACATTTTTCCATAATCTTCTAACTACCTCCAACTCATCCTCCACATCATCACATGTCACACAATTTCATTTATTCCTAATTTTTAAATTTGGAATATTCACTCCAACCTCCTAACCTCTTTGGAGACACATGGCTCCTTCCTTCAATTGATGCTCTTTGAAACTTGGATGATTTGTTCTTCCAAGTGTAGCAGCCTCCATGAATTCCTCCAACCTCTTTGTGCTCCACCGTTGATGTCACAGGATCACGATCTCAACCGTTCATCTTTTCCACCTCATCCAAGGTTTGAAAAAATCTATAAATAAGAGATCATTCTACAACTTTTCAACAAGGATTTGATCATACACTTATGCTACAAAAATCATCTTAGTAATTAAGAGCATTTTGAGAGCATTTGCATAGAATTTTAATTTAACATTTAGCATTAAGTTCATATTAGTGTTATCATGGAAATTTTAGTTTTAGCATCTTAATTGTTGTGTTTTTATATAGTATTTCATTTAGATTTACATCTTCATCAGTAGTAATCATCTTAGCATCATTTTGAATATAGCAGCATTACATCATATCATTTAGCATTGTAATAAAAAATACCAAAAACATGTAGATGTAGGAATTGAGCTTTTCATTTCATATAGCATCTCGTTTCTTAGGTTGCCATCTTGTAGATTCATGTGCAACATACAAATCTGAGAGCATGAATTGAGAGATCAATGAGAAAAGAGGACAATGGAATGACTTTGAATGAATAGTTATAGCAACTTGCTTTGTTATTTCAATTCCATTAATGTAATACATTTCATTTATGTGTGTTTAGTTTTGTCTTTTTCATATGCATATTTATACAACACAGAAATTTTAAGGTTTTAGGGTTTAGGGTTTAGGGTTGAGGGTAGAGGGTTTAGGGTTTAGGTTTTAGGTTTGAGGGTACATGGTTGAAGGATTAGGGTTGAGGGTCCAATGTATAGGGTAGATGGTATAGGGGTTGAGGGTTGAGGGTTGAGAATTGAGGGTAGAGGGTTTAAGGGATTAGGGTTTAAGGGTTGAGGGTTGAGGGTTGAGGGTTTAGGGTTTAGGGTAGAGGGTCTAGAGTATAGGGTTGAGGGATTAGGGTTTAAGGGTTTAGGTTTTAGAGTTTAGAGTTTGAGGGTTGAGGGTTGAGGGTTGAGGGTTGAGGGTTGAGGGTTGAGGGTTTAGGGTTTAGGGTTCAGGGTAGAGGGTTGGGGTATAGGGTTGAGGGATTAGGGTTGAGGGTCCATTGTATAGGGTAGAGGGTATAGGGGCTGAGGGATTAGGGTTTAAGGGTTTACGGTAGAGGGTAGAGTGTTGAGGGTAGAGGGTAGAGGGTTTAAGGGTCTAGGTTCTAAGGGATGAGGGTTGACGGTATAGGGTTAAGGGATGAGGGTTGAGAGTAGAAGGTAGAATCTTTAAGGGTTTAGGGTTTAAGGGTTTAGGGTTGAGGGTTGAGATTTTAGGGTGTATGTTTGAGGATTTAGGGTTGAGGGTAGAGGGTAGATGGTTTAAGGGTTGAGTGTTGAGGGTATAGGGTTGAGGGATGAGGGTAGAGGGTAGAGGGTAGAAGGTTTAAGGGTTTAGGGTTGAGGGTTGAGGGTCTATTTTATAGGGTAGAGCGTATAAGGGTTGAGGGATTAGGGTTTAAGGGTTGACGGTTGACGGTTTAGGGTTTAGGGTTTAAGGGTTGAGGGTTTAGGGTTTAGGATAAAGGGTTGAGGGTATAGGGTTGATGGATTAGGGTTGAGGGTCCATTATATAGGGTAGAGGGTATAGGGGTTAGGGTTTAAGGGTTTAGGGTAGAGGGTGGAGGGTAAAGAGTGGAGGGTAGAGGGTAGAGGGTAGAGGTTTGAGGGTAGAGGGTAGATGGTAGAGGGTTTAGGGTTTATAAGTTGAGGGCATAAGGTTGAGGGATTAGGTTTGAGGGTCTATTGTATAGGATAGAGGGTATGGGGGTTGAGGGATTAGGGTTTAAGGGTTTAGGGTAGAGGGTAGAGGGTTGAGGGTTTAGGGTAGAGGGTAGAGGGTTGAGGGTTGAGGGTAGAGGGTAGAGGGTTTAAGGGTATAGGGATTGAGGGATTAGGGTTTAAGGGTAGAGGGTAGAGCATGTTAGGGTTAGAAGGCAGATATATAACAAGTTAAATGCAGATTTGAACAATAAAATAGAGTAATAAAACACACATAGAAGACAACATAGAGAATTTAACATGGTTCACCCAATCTGGGCTACATCCGCAAATAAACAGCCATCCAATGATTTTATTATCTAGTGTAAAACCTATTACAATATTACGAATAATTCCCATACTACAACTCTTCATCCCATCCGCTTATAACAAGATTTTAGAAGCTTCCAGAAAATTAGGGTTTACAAAGTCGGCCTTTTTTCGGTGACAAAAATAAAAAAGGTACATGAAGAGTGTACGGTACTAAAAAGTGTACAGTATAGCATTATCTGTCACCACATACCAACAATCTACCACTTGGAGACTGATCAGGCTCCATACCAACACAATCTCCCACTTGGAGATTGATCTTGGACAACACCGCTGCACTTACAACTCCCACTAGAAATACGTACCTTGGACTTTGTTGCTCTGTTATACTTGAATTCAACCTTGAAGGCCAACTGAAGCTAAAAATGACCTTAGCTTCTCCCTTGTCACTGCCTTTGTAAACATATCCACTGGATTGTCATCTATATGTATCTTTTCAAGATTTACCTGTCCATCCTCCAATACTAACCGAATGAAATGATATCTCAGTTGGATGTGTTTTGTTTTAAAGTGCAAGGCAGAATTCTTTGCAAGATGTATAGCACTCTGGCTATTTGTAAACAAGTGATTTTCAGCCTGTGTTTTTCCCAACTCTTCCATGAAGACTTGTAGCCATATCATCTCCTTTGTTCCCTCTATTGCAGCCACATATTCTATCTTTTGTGGTGGATAAAGAAACCACCTTTTGCAACTGAGAAATCCAACTCACTGTTGTCCCACCAACTATAAATACATAACTTGTGGTACTCTTCCTGGTATCTATATCCAATGCCAAATCTGAGTCAACATAGCCTTGTAAATCTGTATTAGAGCCCCCAAAACATAAACATATATTGGATGTACCTCTCAAGTACCTGAGAATCCATTTTATCTCATTCCAATGCTCAACTCCAGGATGACTCATATACCTACTAATAACTCCTACAACATTTGCAATATCTGGTCTCGTGCATACCATGGCGTACATTAAACTACCTACAGTTGAAGCATATGGTACCTTGGAAAAATTTTCTTCCTCCTCTTGTGTCTTTGGACACATATCCTTAGTGAATTTTACATGACTGGGAAAAGGTGTGCTGATAGCTTTTGCATTCTCCATATGAAATATCTACAACACCTTTTCAACATAATTAGCCTGAGATAAAAACAATTTCCTATTTTTCCTATCTCTTGTAATCTTCATACCAAGGATTTGTTTTGCTGCCCCCAAATCCTTCATAGCAAATTAATTTGCTAACTGTTGTTTTAACTCCTTTATGTGGTCCATGTTAGACCCCGCTACAAGCATATCATCAACATATAAACATAAATTAATGTAGCTATCTTCACCTAACATCTTAAAATAAACAAAATAGTCTGAATTACACCTATTGTAGCCTTCCTCAACCATACAACTATCAAATTTAGATACCATTGCCGAGGTGCTTGCTTCAAGCCATATAAACTTTTCTTCAATATGCACACTAGTTTCTCCTTACCTTTGACCTCAAATCCTTGTGGTTGTTCCATATATATTTCCTCTTCCAAATCATGATGGAGAAAAGCAATTTTAACATCAAGCTCTTCTAAATGCAAATCTTCAACAACCACAATACTTAAAACAATACGAATAGAAGTCGTTTTAACAACTGGAGAAAATACTTCATCAAAATCAATACCCTGTTTCTGTGCAAATCCTTTTACAACTAATCTGGCTTTAAATATTTTCTTACCTCCATCCTCCTCTTTCACCCTGTAAACCAATTTTTTTGGTAAAGCCTTTTTTCCTGCATGCAACTTGCATAATTCCCAAGTCTGATTTTCCAAAAAGGATTCCATTTCTTCTTCCATTCCATTCTCCCACTGAACCTTGGTATCCACTTGCATAGCTTCATGATAACATTCTGGTTCACCAGCATTAGTTAATAAAATAGAATACAAAGAGGGAGAAAATATTTCTGGAGGTCTACTTATCCTTGAAGATCACCTAACATTCACTGGACTTTGTGGTATTTCTTGTTGCTATTGTTGTGGAGCATGAGGAACCACTGGAACATTGTTGTTTGTAATATCATCCAGCACTGCATAATCCTTTTCTATCTTCTCATGCTACTGCAATAGATCTGTGTACAACACTTTCTCATTGAATATGACATCCCTGCTTCTCACAATTTTCTTATTTTCAAAATCTGAAAGCCTATAACCAAATTCATCAATGCCATATCCAACAATTATACATTTCCTTGATTTTTCTTCAAGCTTGGTTCTATTTTTCAGAATCTATATGTGCAAATGCTTCACAACCGAAGGTTTTGACAAAAGAATAACCCACCTTCTTACCTATCCATGGTTCTTCTGGAATACCACAACCGAAAGGATTAGAGGGACCTCTATTAGTTAAATAAACAACAGTGTTTACAGTCTTTTCCCACATGTTTAAAGGTAGCCCAACATGCAATCTCATAGTTCGTGCACGCTCCATTATTGTTCTATTCATGCGCTCAGCCACTCCATTTTCTTGTGGAGTCCTTGGAACCATTTTCTTCTTACGAATACCATTAGAGGAACAATAATCTTCAAACTCTTTGCTGCAATACTCACCACCATTATCAAATCTGAGACATTTTAGCTTTTTACCTGTCTCATTCTCAACCAAGCTTCTCCATTTTTTAAAAGTTGCAAATACATCAGATTCCTACCTAAGGAAATAAATCCATACCTTCCTAGTTGCATCATCAATGAATGTAACATAATACTGAGAGCCACCAAGAGAAGATACCTGAGCTGGTCCCCATACATCCATATGCACAAGCTCCAATTTCTCATCTTTCTTTTGTTTCCCATCCTTGAGAAAACTAACTCTCTTTTGTTTTTCATAAACACAACTTTCACAGAAATCCATATTAACACATTTTATACCTGGTAAAACATTCTTTGAATGAAGTAATTTCATACCTTTTGCACTCATATACACAAGTCTATTATGCCATAATGCTGATTCAGACACCACAACAATTATCTGATTTTTTGCCTGCTGAACTGCAGCAACTATTCCTGAACATTGATTTTTATCTGCAATAGCTAAAGTAGTAGGAACAATATGACCTATACAAAGATATAAGTTGCCTACTTTCACACCTTTTTCTACCACTAAGGCACCTTTTGTAACCTTCTAATTTTTATTACTAAATGTAACAACACAACCTTCATCATCTAGTTGCCCTACAAAATTTTTTTAAAAAATAAAATTTGTAACGTGCCTTACCTCGTGTAGTAGCCAGTGATTCCCATTCTGCAACTTAATTTTGATTCTTCCCTTTCCAACAATCTGACAGGGTTCATTATCTCCCAAATAAACCAGCCCAAAATCCCCTTGGACATAATCAAGAAAATAATTTCTATGGGGTGTAATATGAAATGAAGCCCCAGAATCTAACACCCAAGAATCATCAATGTTGTCAAGGGAAAGAATCAAATCATCCTCATCATATTGATTACTTACCACATTTGCCTCTTTATTTCCTTCTTTTGTGTCTCCTTCTTTATTTTTTCGAGACCAGCAATCTATCTTTAAATGACCTGGCTTACCACAGTACCAACAATCCCTCTTGTCTCTAGATTGGGACCTTTTGTCCCTTGATTTTCCTCGTGACTTCCCACGACTTCCAAAATTGTTTCGTCTCTCCTTTCTTCTGCCCCTGCTTTCTGCATTCAAAACACTACCGGATGTGGATGTTCCACCTGAGCTTTTCCTATGAATGTCCTCGCTTAAAATAACACCAACAACATCATCAAACTTCAATGTATTCGAACTAGAAATAAAATTGCTAACATCCATTACCAAGCTATTCCAGCTTTCAAAAGAACACAAAATCAAAAGAGCCCTAACTTCTTCATCAAAGTTTACTTTTACAGAAGTTAATTGACTAGTAACTGTATTAAAATCATTTAAATGATCATTAACTGACCCAGCTTCTACCATTTTCATATTAAAGAAATGCTTCATAAGAAATACCTTATTCGAAGCAGAAGGCTTTTCATATAACTTCACTAGGGTTTCCATCAACTCTTGAGTTGTCTTTGTTGTTGTAATATTGAAAGCCACCGATTGTGCTAGGCATAAACGAATACTGCCAAGAGCCTTTCTGTCCAAAACATCCCAGTCCTCATCCGAAATTGCTATGGGTTTCTTGGTTGTCCCTTCCAATGGCCGCCATAAATCCTTCTGATAGAGGTAGTCCTCCATCTGCATCTTCCATAACTGATAGTTCTGCCCATTGAACTTATCAACCTTCAACTTACCCTCATCTGCCATTTCTCCCACTTAACCATGAGACTCCCACTCAACCGTGAGACTTTCTTGGAGATGATAATCGAAAAACAACCTGCTCTGATACCACTTGTTAGGGTTAGAAGGCAGATATATAACAAGTTAAATGCAGATTTGAACAATAAAATAGAGTAATAAAATGCACATAGAAGACAACATAGAGAATTTAACGTGGTTCACCCAACCTAGGCTACATCTGCAAAACCGCAGCCATCCAATGATTTTATTATCCAGTGCAAAACCTATTACAATATTGTGAATAATTCCCATACTAAAACTCTTCATCCCAACCGCTTATAACATGCTTTTAGAAGCTTCCAAAAAATTAGGGTTTACAAAGTCGAGCTTTTTCTTTTTCGGTGACAAAACAAAAAAAGGTACATGAAGAGTGTACAGTATTAAAAAGTGTATAGTATAGCATGATCAGTTGCCACATACCAATAGAGGGTTGAGGGTAGAGGGTTTAAGGGTTGAGGGTTGAGGATATAGGGTTGAGGGATGAGGATTGAGGGTAGAGGGTATAAGGTTTAAGGGTTTAGGGTTGAGGGTTTAGTGCTGAAGGTAAAAGGTTTAGGGTGTAGGTTTGAGGGTTTAGGGTAGAGGTTAGAGGGTAGAGGGTCTAAGAATTTAGGGTTTAAGGGTTGAGGGTTGAGGGTTGAGGGTATAGGGTTGAGGGATGAGGGTTGAGAGTAGAGGGTAGAAGAGTTAAGGTTTTAGGGTTTAAGGGTTTAGGGTTGAGGGTTGAGGGTTTAGGGTTTAGGGTTTAGGGTAGAGGATTGATGGTATAGGGTTGAGGTATTTGGGTTGAGGGTCCATTGTATAGGGTAGAGGGTATAAGGGTTGAGGGATTAGGGTAGAGAGTAGTGGGTTGAGGGTAGATGATTTAAGGGTTTAGGGTTTAAGGGATGAGGGTATAGGGTTGAGGATATAGAGTTGAGGGATTAGGTTGAGGGTCCATTATATAGGTTAGAAGGTATAAGGATTGAGGGATTAGGGTTTAAGGGTGTAGGGTAGAGGGTTTAGGGTAGAGGGTAGAGGGTAGAGGGTAGAGGGTTGAAGGGTTTAGGGTTTAAGGATTGAAAGTTGAGGGTTGAGGGTGGAAGATATATGGTTGAGGGTATAGGGTTGAGGGATTAGGGTTGAGGGTCCATTGTATATGGTAGAGGGTATATGGGTTGAGGGATTAGTGTTTAAGGGTTTAGGGTAGAGGGTAGAGGGTTAACAGTTGAGGGAAGAGGGTAGATGGTTTAAGTTTTTAGGGTTTAAGGGCTGAGGGTTGGGGGTTTAGTGTATAGGGAGGGATTAGGGTTGAGGGTCCATTGTATAGGGTTGAGGGTATAGGGGTTGAGGTATTAGCGTTTAAGGGTTTAGGGTTTAGGGTTGAGGGTTGAGGGTAGAGGGTAGAGGGTTTAAGAGTTTAGGGTTTAAGGGTTGAGGGTTGAGGATTGAGGGATGAGGGTTGAGGGTAGAGGGTAGAAGTTTTAAGGGTTTAGATTTGAGGGTTTAGGGTTGAGGGTAGAGGTTTTAGGATGTAGGTTTAAGGGTTTATGGTTTAGGGATGAGGGTTGAGGGTAGAGGGCTGAAGGTTTAAGGGTTTAGCATTTAAGGGTTTAAGGGTTGAGGGTTGAGGGTTGAGGGTATATTATATAGGGTAGATGGTATAGGGATTGAAGGATTAGGGTTTAAAGGTTGAGGTTTGAGGGTTTAGGGTTTAAGGGTTGAGGGTTGAGTGTAGAGGGTAGAGGGTTGAGGGTTGAGGGTTGATGGATTAGGGTTGAGGGTCCATTGTACATGGTAGAGGGTACAGGGGTTGAGGGATTAGGGTTTAAGGGTTTAGGGTAGAGGGTAGATGGTAGATGGTTGAGGGTAGAGGGTTTAAGGGTTTAGGTTCTAAGGGCTGAGGGTTGAGGTTTGAGGGTATATGGTTAATGGATTATGGTTGAGGGTCCATTGTATAGGGAAGAGGGTATAGGGGTTGAGGGATTAGGGTTTAAGGGTTTAGGGTAGAGGGTAGAGGGTAGAGGGTAGAGGTTTGAGGGTAGAGGGTAGAGGGTAGAGGGTAGAGGGTAGAGGGTTTAAGGGTTTAGGGTTTAAGGGCCGAGGGTTGAGGGTTGAGGGTTTAGGGTTGAGGGTTGAGGTATTAGGGTTAAGGGTCCATTATATAGGGTTGAGGGTATAGGGGTTAAGGGATTAGGGTTTAGGATTGAGGGTAGAGGGTTTAAGGGTTTACGGTTTAAGGGCTGAGGGTTGAGGGTATACGGTTGAGGGATGAGGATTGAGGGTAGAGGGTAGAAGGTTTTAGGGTTTAGGGTTTAAGGGTTTAGGGTTTAGGGTTTAGGGTGTAAGTTTGAGGGTTTAGGGTTGAGGGTAGAGGGTAGATGGTTTAAGGTTTAGGGTGTAAGGGTTGAGGGTTGAGGGTATGTGGTTGAGGGATGAGGGATGAGGGTTGACGGTAGAGGGTAGAAGGGTTAAGGGTTAAGGGTTTAGGGTTTAGGATTGAGGTTTGAGGGTATATTGTATAGGGTAGAGGGTATAGGGGTGGATAGATTAGGGTTTAAGGGTTGAGGGTTGAGGGTTTAGTGTTTAGGGTAGAGGGTAGAGGGTAGAGGGTTTAAGGGTTTAGGGTTTAAGGGATGAGGGTTGAGAGTTGAGGGTATAGGGTTGAGGGATTAGTATTGAGGGTCCATTGTATAGGGTAGATGGCATAGGGGTTGAGGGATTACAGTTTAAGGGTTTAGGGTAGAGGGTAGAGGGTAGAGGGTTTAAGGGCTAAGGGTTGAGGGTTGAAGGTATAGGGTTGAGGGTTGAGGGTCCATTGTATAGGGTAGAGGGTATAGGGGTTGAGGGATTAGGGTTTAAGGGTTTAGGTAGAGGGTTGAGGTTTGAGGGTTGAGGGTGGAGGGTAGACCCCATTTCTATGAGGCATATGCTGCCCCTACCTTGTCAACCCTATTGCATTAGAAAGCTAGTGAGCTCACTATCTTGCCAATGCTCCACTAGCTTGCCAATGCGGTAGGGTTGACAAGGTAGGGGCAGCGTATGCCTCATAGAAATGGGGTCTCACATTGATGTATGCAATGTATGCCTCATGGAAATGGGGTCTCATGGTGATGTATATCACCATGAGTCCCCATTTCTATGAGGCATACATTGCCCCTACTTTTTCAACCCTACTGCATTGTTAAGCTAGTAAACCCCTAGCTTGCCAATGCAGTAGGGTTGACAGGTAGTGGTAGTGTATGCCTCATAGAAATGGGGTCTCATGGCGATAATACATCACCATGAGACCCCATTTCTATGAGGCATATGCTACCCCTACCTTGTCAACCCTACCGCATTAGCAAGCTAGTGAGATCACCAGCTTGCCAATGCTCCATTAGCTTGCCAATGCGGTAGGGTTGGTAAGGTAGGGGTAGTGTATGCCTCATAGAAATGGGGAATCATAGATAAATCACCATGAGTTCCCATTTCTATGAGGTGTATGCTACCCCTACCTTTTCAACCCTATCGCATTGGAAAGATAGTGAGCCCCTAGCTTGCCAATGCTCCACTAGCTTGCCAATGTAGTAGGGTTGACAAGGTAGGGGCAACGTATGCCTCATAGAAATGGGGTCTCATAGTGATGTATCTTGTCAAACAATTTACATGCCTTGTCCATGCTTACATTTTGAGCATATCTTGCAATCATGGCATGCCACATTACCACATTGGTTTAAGGCATTCCATCGGAAAAACTCATGTGACCTTTGTCTTTGCTAGAAATAATCTTCTATAGGATGATTATAAGTATTTTGTATGAAGCCTTGAATGACATATAGTTCATTTATTTGTGTGGATTCATTTTTTAGGAACTAATTCTTTTCTCATTACCATGCTATAGATAAAATTATCTGCCATGCCGAGGAAACAAACAAGGAATAAACCAACAGACAAAGAATATGAAACCAATAAAGAAAAACATAGAGAATAGATGAGGACATATCGTGAGAAGAAGAAATTGGATACGATTGATGAAAACAAGCCAATTGAAGAGGAACCTCAACCATCAAAAGAGAAAAGGCATTGGTGGCACAAAGGGAATGAATGTGAAAGCATCATGCTAAGACAGATTCAAATACCATAGTTGGAGACACACCCTCTACCGCAAGTGAATATGAAGGGACACCATTAAGCACAAGTGAATATGGAGGAAAACCATCTACCACAAGTGAATATGGAGCGACACCATCTACCGCAAGTGAATATGGTTGGACACCATCTACTACAAGTGAATATGAAGGGACACCATCCACCACATCTCAAGTTGAGAGTACATCATCACTTAGATTTGATGAAGAAGGTACGCTATCATCCCCATGTGAAACTTAAGGTATGTCGTCTATTCCACCCTTGATCGAAGGTATGTAATCTATCCCATCTCACTTGAATATTGATGAAATTCCTAATGTTGAGGAGTATGTACCTAGGAGAACACCACCTAGAATTTTATGTAGAAATACAAAGGATTTGATTAAGATTGATGAGGATATTTTATAGCACATGGAAGGTAAGATTCTAGCACACACTTGTAGAAGATATTCTGATAAGATTTAGAAATTTTTCTTTGAAAGGCTAAATGAGACTGCAAGATGTCAACTATTTTTTGAAATGGTGTACGGTATAAAGTATAGAAACATCATGAAGACTCTTGGGTTGATAACATTGAATGCTTCAAGTGAAAACACTATTGTGAATAATCTAATGGATTCTTATGAGAGTATGGGTAAGACCTCATGCTCAAAGGATAGTAATGTCACCTAACGTGTCATTACATCAACTTTGGTAAGTAGTCAAACAAGGAGAGCTCATCTCATTAGAAAGATGAGTGAATGAATGAGAATTAATAGAAAAAAATTATCAAGAACCGTTCAAAGGTGAAAAAGAATTGAGGGCACTGACTCAAATGAATTATGGGCATTCTCAGGGAGACTACCATGAAAAGATAAATTAGTTGTTGAAGAATTTAGAACACTAATTGAAGACTATTGGAAGAATAACACAAGGTCATCTCTGAATCAAAGGGATGTGGTAAGAAGGAGAATTGGTAGTCGAAATTGTGAGCCACATCCAAAGAATTTTTTGAATACGACTCAAACCCAATTTTTTGGTAAATTTCAATAGGATTATCCTCAAATTCAAAATTTTCAAAGATATTTTGAAATGCTTAAACCTTTTTATGTCAAGATAAATCACACACACACTACTTGTTGTAGACTACATATTGAATTCTCTAACCATTATGATGTTTATCTTTCTATATGTTTAGATTTACATACTAATGATGTTTTGGAGGATTGTGGCATAAAATCCCCACCAACATCTTCAAGAGAGTTCTTATCAAAAAATTATGTCAAATAGAGGATGGCCAAATATTCTACAGGAAACTATGCTTGGATTGTTCATGTCAGCATTGCGGTGGCTTGCAACGTATGCTAGTATGTCAACATATGGAAAGCACACATGAGGTGGGACAAAAACTAGTATAGTTAGGGAAGTATAAAATATTGGCATACGTTACAAAAGATGGTAATCAAGCAAAAAGGTGTGATTTGGTTATTCAAAAGATTCTAGTGTGTCAGTTTATGTCCATGTTTCGTGACAATATAGTGTATGAGTATGCAAGGCATACCCATAGAGCCTGATGGTTGGACACACAATTCAAGCTATGCAAGGAAACCTTTCCAATTGGAAACATAGTTTCAGTGGTCAACTTTGCAGATAACTACACTCTACAGCCATAGTGTGAGGTGTAGTCACAATATTACAACTCCACACAAGTTTCGATATTTATGCACATATCATTCATCCATGTAGTTGATAGTACAGAGGACCAAAGGAAGGTATTGCGAGAGTATCACTTAAATATTAGGGATGATCACAAACATTCTCCAGAGTTCGTGCAAGGTTGCTTCTAGATGTTCTACAATGATTTGTCTTAGAGGGGCATAGCGTACAGTTGGCATATAATATGGTCGGATAATTGTGTAGCATAGTTCAAGAACTCGTGCATGTTCTACTGGTTGTGTAGGATGCATGTCATTGCAAGTGTTCAATATATATGTGGAGCTTTTGTGAGGCCAAGCATGGAAACAGGGATCATGATGGTGTAAGAGCATGTGTGAAAAGAGCATTAGCATGAGAAGAGTTAAAGTATAAAGAAAATGTAAAGTTGATAGATGAAAAATTAATCGTTGAGTGGTGTAATGCTTTAATGGGTCTAGGTAATGAAGGTACATCTTTAGTTCATATATTTTTTTGGTTGATGGATGATACTAACATTGCACCATATGAGGATCATTGTACACTAATAGGATCGAGTGAGCTCAAATCTTTCTTTAGCTTAGATATGGGTTCATGGAGTATCAATACATGGAAGATGGCGTGATTTTTTTCTTCATGTACAATGCAAGTCTGGGATGATTGTGAGTCAAAGGAGTGGGTTAAGAAATGGTCGTTAAGTTATCTTAGCCCACTTCACACGTATCACCCTCCGATGACATTAGAAATAACATAGATGGATTCATCAGTTGACTTTGAACACATAGTAGATCTAGTTCAACCAGGTAATATATCTACTTTCTTAGTTTTTGAAATTCCTATTGTTATCTTACTTTGTAATGTATTTGTAATGCTGACTAATTTCAAGAGATTTGTTGCACATATAAATGTAGGGCATGTTTATGCAATTATTGCATATGAAGACAATGAAGAGGGAATAGACTATTAATTGTGTCGTTGTGTTGAGGCCAAAAATAAATTGGAGGCCCTAGTTATAGATGGAGAAAACATCGAATACCCTATAGGATTAGTTGTTGTTACTGGAATGTGGCTTAGAAGGTGCCCACATAAGAGTGTTAAATATTGGTTGTTTCAAGACTTTGACATGCATCGAAAGACTCTTCATTACTCGAACCTTGTCATGGCATCCAATGTTCATTTGACGAAATATGGGGCTAGAACTTTGAACAAGACCTTGTGGAAGGTCTGTGAGTCTGATCATGATGAAATACTTGACACAATAAAGAGTAGAGCAGACCCAAATCGTTCACCAGATTAACTTGTATGATTCCAATTCTATGATATAAATTCTATCATCTAATGTTTAGATCATGTATGTAGGTGATTGATGAAGTTATCAGACTTGCAGATGTAGCACACTTTATGTTTAGAACTATGGGAAAGGATACAAACTTCAATGGTATTTTATTTTTTCTCAAAAATATGTAAAAAAAATATAGGATAATCTCAATAGATAAGTAAAATAAGAGGAAGATTAAATTGTGTTGTTTTTATAATAGGTTACAAGTTTCTAAAAGATTGGAAAGTAATTTTTTGGTTACATTCTATTCATGAGAGGTTGTTGTGTGCAATAGGTATCTTGGAACTCCTAATGAAGATATATGGCTAAGAGTGACTAAGTTGAGAGAGTGGCATGCATATCCTCAATGGAAGCATTGAGATTAAAGCATTTCTATTCCCGAGTTGGAACCAAATGGTGTGGATTTGTTGTCTGTAAGTGCCTTCCATCTATTTTCATTTCATTTATATTTTGGGTGCTCTTTCTTTTTCTTCTTTTACTTTGCCTATTTGTAAGTAAACTACTAAAAATTTATTGGTGTCTCCTTGTAGAAAATGTTGATTTATGAGCCATCCAAGAGAATCTCATCCAAAAAAGAAATGCAACATCCTTATTTTGATGATCTTGACAAATCTCAATTTTGATTAGAAGCCATTATAGAAGAGCGTGTGAAGCTTAGTGAGAGAATCTCAAGTTATTCATTTGAAGTTAAAGTCATCATGAGCACCTATGATGTAGAAATTATAAGAGAATATCAAATGTATGAGTGACATTGTAAAAGATCTATGAGAATAGAGTACCTAAGGCATTGTGCCTAGACGTACAAGCACTTGGGTTTCAGAATGGTGTATGAAGCATATTAGACAATTGTAGCACAAACAGAAGAATTAGGACAGCCAAATAAATCTCATTTTATTGTAAACATCATATTATTAATATAGTGAGTGTAATAACCATTGATGGTTACTAATCATTATTTTTCTTCTTTTATTCTCTCCTTATTATAACTAGCACCAATTGACTAACTTATTATAAAAACTTCATTTATTAAAAAAAATCGACCTAATGATTATATATCAATATCAATATAGCATACAGTCTATTCAAATAAACACTTGTAATGATATTTACTCCAATTTTTAAATTTATTGCTACCCTCAAATATTTGTAATTCATGCAACGTAATCCCTTAACAGTCCAAATTACAAAAGGGAAGCAATATTTGACGACCTATTACCCAGATACCATGTCAGTTACAAGCATTATATATGAGGTATCGGGATCATGTAGGGCACCTCTACAATAACCTCTCTCAATTTTTGTTATCTCAAATTCATTTTTCAATGGTGTCCAGTTTTTGACTTGATGGGAAAGTGTCAATTGCAAGTAGTGTAAAGTTGCAAAGTGGTGCAACTTTCGTTCTGCAACTTGTGTGACCAAACAAACTATTCCAATGCATTTAGATGGGTGGTTTTACACTATACATGGTCCTCTTTTGCACCCAAACATGCTGAATCGCTTCGAGCTACATTCAACCGACTCGATCCATTAAGGGTCCAAAGTGCAAAAGGGCAACAATCTTTGGCAGGCTATTTCTCATAAACCGTGATGCTTACGAACTCTTTATCTAAGCCTATAGGATTGCGTTGGGCCCCTCTACAATAACCTCTCTCAGTTTTTGTTATCTCAGAGTCATTTTAACGTGGTGTTGAGTTTTCACTTGATGGAAAAAGTGTCAAATGCAAGCAATGTAAAGTTGCAAAGCAATGCAACTTTCATTCTATAACTCGTGTGACCAAAAAAACTATTCTAATGTGTCTGAATGGGTACTTTTACACTAGGCATGGTCCTCTTTTGCACCCAAACACGTTGAATCACTCTAAGCTACGTTCAACTGGCTCGATCCCTTAAGGGTCCAAAGTGCAAAAGGGAAACAATCTTTGACGGGCTATTACTCAGAAAAAATGATTCTTACAAATTCTCTATCTAAGCCCATGGGATTGTGTTGGGCCCCTCTATAGAAACCTCTCTCGGTTTTTGTTATCTTGGAGTTGTTTTCCCGTGGTGTCCAGTTTTTACTTGATGGAAAAAGTGTCAAATGTAAGTAGTGTAAAGTTGCGAAGTGGTGCAACTTTCATTCTGCAACTTGTGTGACCAAACAGACTATTCCAACGTGTCTAGATGGGTACATTTACACTAGGCATGGTCCTCTTTTGTACCCAAACATGCTAAATCTCTCTAAGCTACGTTCAACCGTCTTGATCCCTTCAGGGTCCAAAGTGCAAAAGGGCAGTAATCTTTGATGGTATATTACTCAAAATCATGATGCTTTCAAACTCTTCATCTAAGCCTATGGGATCATGTTGGGCCCCTCTACAGTAAACTCTCACAGTTTTTTTTATCTTAGAGTCATTTTTCCATGGTGTCCACTTTCCACTTGATAGAAAAAGTGTCAAATGCATGTAGTGTAAAGTTGCAAAGTGGTGCAACTTTCATTCTACAACTTGTGTGACCAAAAGAACTATTCCAATGCATCTAAATTGGTGGTTTTATGCTAGGCGTGGTCTTCTTTTGCACCCAAACAAATTGAATCTCTCCAAGCTACACTCAACCGAATCGATCCCTTAAGGGTCCAAAGTGCAAAATGGTAGCAATCTTCGACGAGCTATTGCTCAAAAACTGTGACACTTACAAACTCTTCATCTTAGCCAATAGAATTGTGTTGAGCCCCTCTACAACAACCTCTCACATTTTTTGTTATCTTTGAGTCATTTTCCCGTGGAGTCCAGTTTTTGCTTGATGGAAAAAGTGTCAAATGCAAGTAGTGTAAAGTTGCAAAGCGGTGGAACTTTTATTTTGCAACTCATGTGACCAAATGGACTTATCCAATGCATCCATATGGGTACATTTATGCTAGTCATGGTCCTCTTTCTCACTCAAACACACTGAATCACTCTGGGATACATTCAATCGACTCGATCCCTTAAGGGTCCAAAGTGAAAATGGGCAACAATCTTTGACAGGATATTACTCAAAATGTGTGATGCTTATGAACTCTCTATTTGAGCCTACAGGATCATGTTGGTCCCCTCTACAATAACCTCTCTTGGTTTTTGTTATCTCAGAGTTTTTTTCCATGGTGTCCAATTTTCACTTGATGGAAAAGTGTCAAACGCAAGCAATGTAAAGTTACAAAGTGGTGCAACATTCATTTTGCAACTCGTGTGACCAAATTTACTATTCCAACATGTCTGGATGGGTACGTTTATCCTAGGCATGGCCCTCTTTCACACCCAAACACATTGAATCACTCTGAAAACATGGAATACCAATTCAAAACATTTTTTTTCTTTTAGATAAATCATTTCATGGAACTCTTTGGATTAAACTAAATTGAGATATGTATGAAAAAGGGAGCATTAAGAAATACATTGCTCAAGGATCTTAAATAAGCCTTCTCTCCCATTGCAACTTTGGGTGGATTATTGCTTTCAAAGTATTGGGAATGCTTTGCCTATTTTCTAGTTGGTAGTTATCATTCTATCAGGCTCATCTCTTGATAGATATTTGAACTGCAAAATTTATGTTTTGGGTAAAGGAAGGGTTCTCTTCCACTTTTAGGGTTTTTCACCTAGAAGGAAAGACATTTTCCTTTCTGGAACATAAATCTTGTGATTCATTAAATGTTAGGAATTGAAGTGTGATTGAAATGCTTATTGTGAAGTATTCTAAATGTTGTAATCTTATAAATTTATTACATGCAAGATAATGAAATCTACATTGTTTGAAAACACATGATGTTATGGAAAAGGATAAAATAAAGACTATACAAGGTAAAATAACAGAACAAATCAAACAAGTGCACAAGGAAACTAATGAGGATCAAAATGGAGATTGTTGAAGCCTCCAGAAATATAGAAAATCTAACTTTTATGCCAACTGGGACACTTACGCCAAGCTGGGTGACCTAGTCCTAGTTTTGGTAAACTACTTCGGGCTCCGTTCCAGCCAACTGGGTACTCAAATCCACCAAAATCTTTGACAAAAACCTCTAGTGGGACTACGTCACCACCATTGGTGACCTAGTCCCTTTCAAATTTTTGAGAAAACTAAAAGTGGGATCAAAGTTCTATGGTCTGCACTCAGCTTCTTCACTGAAATCCAATCTCAAATCTCTAAAATCGCCTGCAAAACAAAATATATTTTGGTTTCTAATGTGGGGTTTTCCTTGGTCAAACCCATAGTTTGTATTTAAACTTTGAAAGAGATGTTAAATCTGCATAAACCCTAGCCCTAAGTGTGTCTAGAACTAGGAAAATTTGAAGTAAGACAAAACCCTATTCTATTGTGCTAGAATAAGATGCATGCAAGAGATTTGAATGATGTAAGACCTCAATCCAAGAAACCCTACAAAATTACAAATGAATGTAAATGAAATGAAAATGGGATGCAAACCTTAAATCTGAAGATAGAGAGAAGATGGAAGATGGAATCACTTTAAAAACAATCTTTAGGTGAGATTTGGTGGCTAGTTGCACCTCCTCAACCTAGATTTCTACATGATTCTCCATAGGAATCCATGATCAACCCTTTGCAATGTGAGATCTTGAGTGTGAAGTGAGTGTGAAGACCTACAAAACCCCTAGTTTTCTGCCCTAAGCTTCAACCTTGTTGCAGAAAAATAGTTGAATCTTCTTGTGGAAGATGTTCAACACTTGATTCTTGAGATGGCTTATGAAAAATGACTAAAGAGAGAGTGAAAAATGACCTAAAAAATAAGTATTTATAAGCAACCATACCTAATTGTCAGTTATTTTGACTTAAAAGGATGACACCCATCGGGAATTTTTAGCAAGATAGACATTTTCTCACTTAAAGATGCAAAAATTCCTCAAAAGGACTAGGTCGCCAACTTGGGCGACCTAGTCCCACCAAGGGTTTTTGAGGTGGGATAGATGATATTTGAATAATTTTGATGGTTTTTTCTGGGGTTTGTATAATTCCTAAGGTAAAATAGGCCTCAAAGTAAAAAATAATGAGTCTTAGGGGCTTATAAATGTTGTTTTAGGAAGGTGATTGATGTAAGGGTACCTAAAGTACGACCAAAATAGGCACAAAATTGTCCTTTTCTTCAAAGCTATACAATTTTTGGTGACACATTTAGCTCCCACTTTAGTGCCCATATGACTCTACGTGCATATGTAAGCTAAAGGACTCTAAACAATGCACTTTGTTTTTATAAAAGGATACTCATTCAATGGTGGGAGAATTAAGCCCCTAGTGTAGTTGTATGCAAAACCACAATGTTAGGAACCACATCCTGCAACAAAAATTCATTAGTAATCCAAAAATACTCTTATCTAATTCCTAGAAATCAAATTCAAGGGTAGATGTATGTCCTCCCTTAATTCTACTTGCTTTACGGAGGTGGAATCAAGGTAGCAATCTAACCACATCAAATGAGGACACACATATCAGAGGGAATTTCCAAGTACCATGCCACATAATGATAGGTGAGTGATGATGTATGGTGTGGAAACATGATTCTAACGCAACAAACGACATCAAAAATGGAGTTCACTAGCACCTAATATGTTGGTTTCACTGAAAAGCACACTAATAGGTCTAAAATAGTAAAAGTATGAATGTTCTTACATGAAAGAAAGAGTAAAAAGAATGAAAATGGAGGAAATTGTCACTTACTTGTTCATTTACCTTATTGTAGCTTGAGAGTGACAAGGAGATAGCGAAAGATGCTAAGCACACATGATTTCACACCTGCGAGATTGGATGCGCTGCGAGACTAGGTGGCCAGCGGCAAGCGACATCATGAGGTGAGTCAATTCTAGTACCTGTGCTTTATGATTTTTTCAATTAGGGGATGATTTATATGCTTATTTAGGTTAATTTAGAATCCTAGAAAAAAAGTTCACAAAGTGTCCCTTTTGTTCGTAAAGTGTCCCACTTTTGTTCACAAAGTGTCCCACTTTTTTGCAAAGTGTCTTATTTCTTCATGAAGTGTCCCAAAAGAGGTCTAAAGTGTCTAAGGCCTTAGAAAAATGACACTATAACAACATAAGTACACTTGCATGATGAATTAGAGTAAAATTGAAGATATTAGATGATTTAGAGAGCATATTTTGATGTTTTTGATAGGTACCCACCTGATCTCGTCAGTGTCTTGGTGGGAGACAACTAAGCTTTCTGAGAGACCTAGCCCTCACTTTATCAGTGGAAGACACAAAGAGCCTACAGGAGGTTGATATTTATTGGGCGTACCTCATGCCCCCCATGAGGTACCATGATGCCATGTTGATGGCATTGTGCGAGCGATGGAATGCAGATACGTGCACCTTCCACCTTCCCACTAGAGAGATGACTGTCACACTAGAGGACATACACCAAATACTCTAAGTCCCTATTCGGGGGGAGCAGGTGCACCTCTAGAGGGGTCAGACCTTTCATGAGCAGCAGGCGAACATGCAGTATTGCCTTGATGGACCAGTTCATGATGATAGGGTTGCGGGATAGATTGACCTGGCACTGCTACTGTATTCATGAGCGCTAGTGGTGAGACAGATTATGATGCACACCATCACACTGGTGCTCCTCCCAGATGGATGAGAAACACACCTAAAGGGAAAACTAGTACAGTTGATATGGGGGATGGTAGAGCACAAGACAATGTATGCCTGGGGACGTTGCATCCTTGCACACTTATGCTATGATTTGGGGCAGTTTATATTTCGAGAGCTAGACAACATGGCCCACTATACGCTTCTGTAGGTTTGGTACCTGGAGCATATCACTTGCACTAGGCCTACTAGCTTCTCGTTTCCTACATTAGTGGGGTATCCTCGAGTGTTTGGCTATCCTCTGCAATGATTATGGCAGTATGGGCATTTACACTTTTGGAGAGTTTGATTCGACCGACTGGAGGAGGATGAGATCTTGTGGAGACCTTATCAGCCTGTACTGCAATGGCCGGGACGAGCTAGTAGGGGATGCAGGACCAATGCCAAATGAGGGAGATGGGAGAGAGGATAGAGCTAAGGAGACACGCTACAGGGATGTGGACATATTTATTGACATTATTGATGAGGATGCAAACCTAGATTATGATGGATAGGAGGGAGAGGAGGAGAATGATGAGGATCAGGATGAGGAGGAGGATCAGGAGCCACCCCTACATGAGAGTGATAAGGCAACAACTGAGGATTGATATGAGTGGGGAGAGACCTCAACTATTCATATGACTAGATCCTGAGCAGCAGCAGCAAGCACCAATACTGATAGCTGATGAGAGGCTAGCACAATATCCATGCCCCCTGCACAAGATGAGGTTGATATTGCTCATCCCATTGGAGATATAGGTAATGATATTTAATTTTGATGCATGTACTTTATGATTTTATGTATGATTTGATGCATATATATATATATATCATGATGTGTACTAATTATATTTTGTTTCTATCTTGCAGGTTCCATAGAGGATTGGCAGGATCTCTATCGTTAGGCAACTACAGAGATAGTGCCAACATCTTTTGACAAGGAGGAGATGGACTCAGATTACATTCCCCCACCTATTGTGGAGTGAGATCCGGAGTTGCTGAGACCCTTCACAAGACTACGGGTAGTCTACGAGGGCTTGAAGAGATAGATCCACCGAGCTAGGATGACATCATAGGCATAGTCATCACGGACTCTGGTAGAGGTGGAGAGACTAGAGAGAGAGGTGGAACAATTATAGGCAGAGAGGGTTCAGATAGTAGGAGAGCATCAAGTGACACTTGCGTGGATGGAGGGGATGGATTTTACTATTAGATTCAACAGATCATGATCATGATCATGCATGAATGTCTCCTGACGTCCTACTACTAATGAAGTGCCAGTAACAGATCTCGAGGGATCTGGTAATCACAGTCCTTACTGAAACTGTATATTATGATGACATGTATAGAGAAAATTTTGATATATATATATGTGCATGTGTTTTGATGTTATATGCTTTGGTTTATTGTGTGAATGTTAAATAACAATGTGATTAATTAAATAAGATTACTTAATTAATGTCTACATGATTTAACAAAGCTTGATGTGATCTAATTAAAAACTTATTAGAGTTTCTTTTAGATACAACATAAAAAATAAATATGTTATGCACTTATGATTGTAAAGCAACATAACACACAAGACGAAATTTTGAATAGTCTGAAATCTAAAGCAATTATAAAAAATAAATTAAATAATCACTTTAGTTTTCAAGATACATACATAATGATTTGTCAAGAATGAAACAATGAGAAATCATATAGGATATATTCCAATAGCTCTAACAACACTACTTTATAAGTCATACCATTCAAAAGTGGACTAGACATAATATCAACGTAGATGTGCAACATTAATACGGTATTTAAGAGGAGTGCCATCATGCTCGGTTAAGGTGTAAGTGCTCGATCCATAATTTGTATTGACCACATAAGGGCCTAACCAATTAGGATTGAACTTGCCTTTGTCGGTGTAGTCGGTCATAGTGTTTTGCTAATTTTCATATAAAACCAAATAACCCTTGTCAAATGTCCGAGGAATGACACCAATATCATGTTTGCATTGTAATTATTTAGCGTAAGCTTGAAGATGCTCCAGAGCATTAATGCATTGTTCATCAAGCATTTCAAGATGGTGTCGTCGTTGCTTATAGGTGTCATTATCAACAAGACCTTGGAGAGAATCCATAATGTGGGGATTTCTAACTCTAAAGGTAGGATAGCCTCAGTACCATAAACAAGGTTGAAAGGTGTATTTCCTGTAGAAGAGTGAACACTTGTGCGATAGACCCATAATGCGTATTGTAATTGCGTATGCCAATCTTTTTGGTTTATGTTAACAATATTCTTAAGGATTTGTTCAAGGATTTTATTAGTGCTTTCAACTTGACAATTAGATTGTGGGTAGTAAGGTGTAGAAAAGCGATGTTGAATATTAAAGGTCTCTAGGAACGTCTTCACATGATTATTATTAAATGGTGTGCCATTGTTGGAAACTAAGTGGAAGGAAGTCCAAAGCGAGCAATAATGTGTTCCAATAAGAAAAAACATATCATATCAGTAGTTGTAGACCAGAGAGGAATAGCTTCTACCCATTTGGTGACATAGTTAGTTGTGGTAATGATAAATGTATGTCCAACAAAAGAAGGTGGTGAAATCTTTCCAATTAGATCCAATCCCCACATAAAGAATGACCAAATAGGGATTTGGGCATGGAGCTCAGAATCAGGATCATGGATCAAATTGCTATGTTCTTGGCATTTATGACATCACTTAACATACGAATAACAATCTTTTTCCATGTTTTTCTAGTAATAACCCATGCGATGGAGTTTTTGCACTAAGGTTTTTCCTCCAAAATGACCTCCACAAGTGCCAAAATGGGCTTGTTCAAGAGCAATATGGGTTTCAAAATCCTTGAGACATCATAGGAGAATTCCATCAAAGGATCTTCTATACAATGTGTTAGCAAGGATTATGTACTTAGTGGCTAACTTTTTGACGCGAATGCGGGTATTTTTGGTCGTAGGATTGAGAATGGTACCATCCTTTAAATAGTTATAGATGGCATCATACCATTCACATGAATTATCCAAGAATGTGGGAAGGACATCATCAGGTTTATCACTAATAGAGGGTTTCATGATTGGGTGGATGGTAAACATGACTTTTTTGGAAGGATCTGCAGTAGAGATAAGAGAAGCCGCACTAGCCATTGCATCCGCATGTCGATTATCTTTGCGAGGGATGTTATCAATGGTAAAGGAAGAAAACTACTCTAGCAAAGTCAATACGAGATCATTATATTGCAATAGTTTATCATGTTTAGTTTGATAGAGACCATTGATTTGTTTAATCACTAGCTAGGAATCACCATAGATCTTTATATCTTTAATTCCCATGACTAAAGCAACATGTAATCGAGCAATTAATGCTTCATACTTAGCTGTGTTATTCATACATAGGAAATTGAGGTGATAGGACAAGGGAATAGGCTTACCTATAGGAAGAAATAAGATAAGTCCAGCACCAGAGCCTGTTTGACACTTGGATCCATCAAAGTACAATTCCCATGTAGGAAGCTCTATGGTAAACAGAGTATCATCAGTCAAAGAATCATTGGTAGGTAAAGCTAAAGGAGAAGAAGCATCGGATAAGTGGTCGGTTAAGGCTTGGCCTTTGATTGCTCTGTGGGATACAAACTTGAGGTCAAACTCAGTTAACAACATTACCCATTTAGCAAGACGTCCTGAAAGGTCTATTTTTTTGAAGAGGTATCTAAGAGGTGTTAGATATGGTGGTTGTGTTTCTGATATGTGGTTTTCATTGATTTCAACACTATTAGCATTTGATGTATTGAAGGTTGTATATGTCGAGGATATTGAGAAAATTATAATAAATATGTTGCAGGTTGTCTGTGAAGTTGTGAAGTTATGTGTGGTGGAAAATTTGGTATGTTTGTATTCAGAAGTTGCGATTCAAAGGGTTTTTTTTTAAGCCTATCTAGTGTATACTCTAGAAGTTTCATAGGTGCGCATCAAGATTTGTGCAAGTTGTGTGTTTCTATGTTCCTACAGTTATTTTGTTACTATAGCTGATGTTTTTGGAAGAAGAGAACATGATTATGGTAATTTTAGTTATTGTGTATGCTCATGCAATTTTCATTGATGTTTCTAGATCATGCTCTATCCTTGTTGCATGTCCGCATTGATTGGTGTGATCATGATCAGAGATTTTTCCATTGCATGTTTGGGTTTTCATGTTCTTGGCCGACATTATGGTTGTAGCATGTTGCAGATTCTTTTATTTTTGGTCATCAAAGTTGTTAATGTAATTCCATGTAGCGGATATAAGAGTGATTGTTTCTTCATTTTGAAGGGTGCAAAGATGTGAGTATGAAGTGTGAATGTGAAATGTGTGAATAAAGATCAGATCATTCGATTGCAGAGAAAAGTGTGAAGAAGATTGAGCGAAGTGTGAAGAAGGGTTTCTATGCATAACCGAAATTGTAATCAAGCTTTTGAAGAAGCTAATTTATGAGTTCATATTCTTCAGATGGTTTTAATCTGAATGTTTTTGTAAGGAAATGAGCCTTCCCATTCGAGCAGTGAGCTCTAGGCAGTGTGCCTAAATGCATGTGCATTCCTTATTTATTCTCATTATACTTTTAATAGGGTATAATCTTGTGGATTAACCTCCACCATGGTTCTTCCCATAATAGGGTTTCCACATATAAAATATTGGTGTTATGTGTGTTTCTAATGTGCGTTTGATTCATGCTTTCATTGTTAATTATCAGATCTAAGATTAAAGGTTAATAAGGTTGAATAAGATTTAAATTTTGTGACAACTGATTCACCCCCCCTCTCAGTTGTCTATATTCTTGTTTTTCCAACAATTGGTATCAGAGCCAGGTTCCTCTGAAGAAGCTTAAAAACTTGAGGTGATCTAAGATGGCATCATACAAGAAGGATAGTCCTAGATTCGATGGAATAAACTACTCTCTGTGGAAGGTCAGAATGGAGTGTCATTTGAAGTGCATTGGTGATCCCTTCTGAAGATTACAGATAACATATATATTATTCCTCATAATGGTCCCTCTACTCCTAATGAGATTAAAGAATCTGAAACAAATACCAGGGCTATAGAAGAATTATTGAGTGCTTTGAAAGATTCACAGATGAAAAATGTGATAGGTTTGAAGACATCATACGAGATTTGGAAGAAGCTGGAAACATTGTATGAAGGAGATGCACAAGTGAAAGTTGATAAGCTATAGAGTCTGAAAGGTAAGTGGGAAAACTTGAAAATGAGTGAAGATGAAAACATTATTTCTTTCATGTAAAAAGTGAATGAATTAGTGATGCGTATTAGATGTACCGGCGGAATTTTGGATGAAGAAGAGATTGTGGCCAAAGTGCTCAGATCATTGCCTACTTCTTACAAAATGAAAGTTCATGCTATTGAAGAACTCAGGTCAGTTACAAATGTGACAAGAGATATGCTTATTGGTAACCTTGCTACCTTTGAATTGAGTGAATTTGGTGAATCTACTCCTAATACAAAATCTACATTCAAAGCTACTGTATCCGGAAGAAACCAACAGAGATATGATCCGAGAGAAAGTTCAAGAAAGAAATTCAAGTATGAAGATGAGATGAAATAGATTAAAGATAAAGAAAGAGAGTTAGAAGAGCTAGAAGCATCGATTGTGAAAAGAGAAGCCAGAGGACAAGGTAAGTACAAAGGAAAGTTTCCCATTAAATGTTTCTCTTGCAATAAGATAGGTCATTTTGCATCAAGGTGTCCTGAAAGAGTTCCTAGGTTCAAACCTGATAAGCCTAAATTTCAAAAGAAATGTTATTATGTTGAAGAAGGTGTTATTGATGATGAATCTGATAAAGAGAATGGAAATGAAGATGCATGGGTATTCATTTCTATCAAGGAAAATGGTATGATGTCCACTGAATCTGCTAGTGATAAGAATATTGAGAAAGCTCTTGCAGCCAAAATTGAAGAAAAGGATGAATGGGTGATTGACAACAGATGCTCACATCATATGACTGGTGACAAAAGCAAGTTTATAATCTTGGAGAAATATTGCGATGGTGTTGTAAGATTTGGAGATAACAATGTTGGAGTGATTTGTGGCAGAGGCACTACTTCTCTTGGTGGTAAATATAATACTGATGATGTCCTCTATGTTTAAGGATTGAAGCACAACCTGTTGAGTGTTGGACAAATGATAGACAAGGGATACAATCTTCAGTTTAAAGATAGAAAATGTAGGATATTGGGAAGTTCTGGAAATATAATTGCTTCAGGTACAAAGACAAGATGTAATATTTTTTTCACCTGAGTGTTGTTAGTGAAATTTTCTTAATTGCTCAAGTTGATGTAAGATGGTTATGGCATAGGAGGTTGTGTCATGTGAATTTTGATAACATTATTATAGTAAGCTCCACCAAAGCAGTTAGAGATCTTCCTAAGTTAGTGAAGCCTACTAACACCATATGCAAGGAATGTTAGATGGGAAAGCAAACAAGAATTTCTTTTCAGATCAAACAACACCATTCTAATGAAGTATTGGAGCTGGTGCATACTGATCTATGTGGTCCCTCAAGAATTAGAAGTCTACAAGGAGAAAGGTACTTTATGTTGCTTATTGATGATTACTCTAGGATGATATGGGTTGCTTTCTTGAGAGAAAAACATGAAGCATTAGAAAAGTTCAAAATTTTCAAAGCTATGGCCAAGAATGAGATAGGTTTAAAGATTAAATGATTAAGGTCAGACAAAGGTGGTGAATTCACATCTCGGGAGTTCAATTCATTCTGTGAAGAGCATGGAATCAAAAGATAGTTATCTACTCCCTGCATCCCTCAACAGAATGGAGTTGTTGAGAGAAAGAACAAAACAATTCTAGATGCTGCTAGAACTATGATGTTGGAAGGTAATATTCCTCATATCTATTGGAGAGAATTTGTAAGTACTATTGTATATACTATCAACCGGGTAAAATTCAATGGTAATTCTAGTAAGAATCCTTTTGAGTTGTGGTTTGGTTATAAACTTGCTGTTAAATATTTCAAAATCTCTGGTAGTAGATGTTATTTCAAGAGAGATGAAGATATTGGCAAGTTTGATGCTAGGAGTGATGAAGGAATATTTCTAGGTTACTCTACTAAGAGCAAGCCCTACCGGTGCTATAATAGAAGATTAAGGAAAATGGTTGAAAGTGCAAATATCAGAGTTGATGAAGACACTGCTAGATCATCCAGATACTATGGATATGATTCAGATGACCAACATGATAGTACTGATAATGGAAAGAATGCATGGACACGGAATCAAGTTCAAATTGTTCCAGTGAATCAAGAGAATCAAGAAGGAGAAGCTAGTGGAAGTACAAAAGAAAGAATAGAAGAACCAAAAGTTCGAGAGAATCCTAAAGTTATGAGGTATGTAAAGCTAAATCATTCTGAAAGTCAGATTATAGGAGATAAGAACAAAGGTGTGCAGAGTAGAAGAAGAATTACAAAAGAGTATTGTCTAATTTCCAAGACTGAGCCCAACAATGTCAATGAAGCATGTAAAGATGAATATTGGATGGAAGCAATGAAGGAAGAACTGATGCAGATAGAGAAAAATGATACATGGATTCTTGTTCCCAGACCTCAGGATAAAAATGTGATTGGAACCAAATGCGTCTTTTGGAATAAGCTAAATGAACAAGGTGAAGTGGTTAGAAATAAAGCAAGACTGGTATGTAAAGGATACTCACAGATGGAAGGTAATGATTTTGAAGAAACCTTTGCCCCTGTTGCTAGAATTGAAGTTGTAAGATTATTTCTTGCTTATGCTGCTTTTAAGAACTACAAAGTCTATCAAATGGATGTAAAGTCAACATTTCCAAATGGTGAGCTAGAAGAAGAAGTATATGTTGAGCAACCACATGGATTTCAACTAACTGATAAAGAAAACATAGTTTCTGATTGAAGAAAGTACTGTATGGACTCAAACAAGCCCCTAAAGCCCGGTATGCTAGATTGGATAAATACTTGTTGAAGCTTGGATTCAATAAAGGTACTGCTGATAGTAATCTATATTTCAAGATGGATCAAGATAAAGAGCTGATTATTGAAGTCTTTGTTGATGACATCATTTTTGAAGGTGATGATGACTTATGTGTGAAGTTTGTTGATGAAATGAAAAGTGATTTTGAAATGTCTATGATTGGAGAGCTGAAATTCTTCTTAGGATTGCAAATTACTCAGCTAGATGATGGAATTTTTATGTCTAAGACCAAATATGTAAGAGAGTTACTGAAAAAGTTTGGCATGGAAGACTCAAAGCTAGTTGGTACACCCATGGTAACCAGATGCAAGTTAACACATAATGATGATTCTCCTAAAGAAAATCAAACAATATACATGTCAATGATTGGTGGATTACTTTATTTGACTCAGACCATACCAGAAATCATGAATGATGTATGCATGGTTGCTAGATATCAAGTTGATCCAAAGGAATGTCATGTGACTGCTGTGAAGAGAATTTTTAGATACTTGAAAGGGATATTTGACTTTGGTCTTTGGTATCCTAAAGATGATGATCTTACTTTGAGCACCTTTACTGATGCAAATTGGGCAAGAGATGTGGATGACAAAAAAAGTACCAGTGGTGGTGCATTCTTCTTAGGGAAGAAGTTGGTGTATTGTTAAGTATAAAGCAAAAATCCATTTCCCTATCTACTGCTGAGGCAAAATATATTGTTGCTACAAACAATTACACCCAAGTATTATGGATGAAGCAGATGCTAAGAGATATAAAAAATGAGTATGATGAGCCTATTGCTATATTTTGTGACAACTCAAGTGCAATAAACATTTCTAAGGATCCGGTGCTGCATTCAAATACAAAACATATATCTATCAAATATTACTTTTTAAGAGACAAAGTGAGTGATAAAGAAGTCAGATTGGAGTATGTGCCTACCAAGGAACAGATTGTAGACATCTTTACTAAGCCATTGCCTAAGGGTAATTTTGAGTATGTTAGAGGCAAGTTGGGGGTGATTTCCCCTCCTAATATGAACTAAGATGCAAGTCTTTGCATCAATCCGTGCACTCATATTCATATCTTGTTCTGGATTGATGTTGTAGTGGGTGCTACTCAGGGGGAGTAGTCAAATGATTTAGATATGTGGTTCAGAACTTGTGTACCTTTACCATTGATGTCAAAGGGGGAGAAGAATAATGTGAAAAACCTTGTAAAAATCTTGGGGGAGAAGAGCAAAACAAAAAGGGAGAAGAGTAATGCAAGTGAGAGAAGAACAACATGTTGTGTTGATGGTATTTTTCACATCATGTGTTTCCATCAATGCCAAAGGGGGAGATTGTTGGATGTTGTGGTTGTGTTGGTGATATGTGGTTGTCATTGATGTCAACACTATTAGCATTTGATGTATTGAAGGTTGTATATGTTGAGGATATTGAGAAAATTATAATAAATATGTTACAGGTTGTCTATGAAGTTCAGTGTGGTGGAAAATTCAGTATGTTTGTATTCAGAAGTTGTGCTTTAAAGGGTTTGTTGTTAAACCTATCTAGTGTATACTCTAGAAGTTTCAGAGGTGCACATCAAGATTTGTGCAATTTGTGTGTTTTTGTGTTCCTATAGTTATTTTGTTCTTGCAGCTGATCTTTCTGGAAGAAGAGAATGTGATTCTGGTAATTTAAGTTGTTGCATATTCTCATGTGATCTTCATTGATGTTTCTAGATTGTTCTCTATCCTTGTTAAATGTTCACATTGATTGGTGTGATCGTGATCAGATATTTTTCTGTTGTGTGTTCGATTTTTCATGTTCTTGGCCGACATGATGGTTGTAGCGTGTTGCGGATCCTTGTGGACTCATCTTTTTATGTTTGGCATGTTCGAGGAAGTTAATTTAGGACCTCATTATGCTATGAACAACTTTGGTTGGTGCCCATTAAGATTTGTTCATGAATTGGGCCGACAGTTTGTAATTTATTCTTTTATTTTAGGTCGACAAAGTTGTTAATGTAATTCCCTGTAGCAGATATATAAGAGCAATTGTTTCTTCATTTTGAAGGGTGCAAAGATGTGAGTATGAAGTGTGAATTCAAAATATGCGAATAAAGATAAAATCATTCAATTGCAGAGCAGAGTGTGAAGAAGGGTTTATGTGCTTAATCGGGATTGTAATCAGGCTTTTGAAGAAGCTAATTTATTAGTTCATATTCTTCAAATGGTTTTAATCTGAATGTTTTTGTAAGTGAGCCTTCCCATTTGAGCAGTGAGCTTTAGGCAATGTGCCTGAATGCATGTGCATTCCTTATTCATTATCATTATACTTTTAACAAGGTATAATCTCATGGATTAACCTCCACTGTGGTTTTTCCCGTAACAGGGTTTCCACGTATAAAATCTTGGTGTTATGTGTGTTTCTGATGTGTTGTTGATTCATGCTTTCACTATTAATTATCAAATCTGAGATTAAAGGTTAATAAGGTTGAATAAGATTTAAATTTTATGACAACTGATTCACCCCCCCTCTCAGTTGTCTATTCTTGTTTTGCCAACAAGAGGGTCAAACTTTGTCATCACTTGTATTTCAACATTTAGTAAATAATGTCACAACTTACTAGCAGTGAATACAAGAGCTAAACATTGTTTTTCAATTGTTGTGTAATGTGTCTCATAATCTATGAGAGTTCTACTGATGTAATAAATAGGATTCTCTTTGCCATTGTTGTCTTGTTGATCCAACAATACCACAAGAGCATGGATAGAAGCAACGATGTAAAGGATGAAGGGTTTGTTTGGTATAGCAGGTTGTAAAATAGGTGGAGTTGCAAGGAATTCCTTCAAAATCTCAAAGGCCTATTTACAATCATCATTCCAATCAAAATTTACATCCTTTTTGAGGAGGTGTGTAAAAGGCAGCGTACGATTGGCTAAGGAGGCGACAAAATGACAGATGGCTTGAATCCTTCCTTGTAAAGTATGCAATTGGGAGATGTTGCGAGGAGGTGGCATGTTAATTATAGTGTCAATTTTTTTGTGTCCACCTCAATGCCTCTGTGAGATATGATAAAACCCTAAAATTTTACCACTATCTACTCCAAAGACACACTTTTTTGGATTTAAGCACATGTTATACTTGCACATGCACTCAAATATTTGTCGAACATTCACATTATCTTGTTGGGTTAAGGATTTGGCTAAAATTTCATCAACATAATCTTCTAAGATTTTATGTATGTAATCATGGAATATTAAGGTCATTAATCGTTGATAAGTAGCACCTGCATTCTTTAAGCCAAAAGGCATCATAACCCAACAAAATGTTCCCCAAGCAAATGTAAAGGCCATCTTGTATTGATCTTGTGGGTTGATGAAGATTTGATTATATATAGGAAATCCATCCATAAAGGATAACAAAGCATGTCCAGCAGTTGAATCCATTATCATGTCTATGTTAGGAAGAGGAAAGTCATCTTTTAAAGAGGCTTTGTTCAACACAATTTTTTTTGCATATCTTAACATGATTATCAGGTTTAGCAACTATGAAAATGTTCGATATCCAAGGAGAATAATCGATAGGGAAAAATAAACCTGCATCAAGGAGATTTTCAAGTTCGCCTTTAACATGCAAGGCTATCTTAGGGTTCATCTTGTGTATCTTTTGGCGAACGGGCTTAGCATTTTCAGCAGGAACAATGTTGTGGGTGACTATTTTCAGATCTATTCTAGACATATCAAAATACTTCCAAGCAAATAGTTCAAGAAAGGCATGAAGCAAGGTTGCAAGATCCTCTTGTTCTTCATCATCAAGGCACTTCCCAATTTTAATGATTTTGTCTTTATCATCTATGTCCATTGGTATGTCAAGGTATCCCCTAAAGGGGGTGCATTTGATTGAGAAATTTTTGGATCATATGGTTCCATGCTTGTGGGAGGTTCATTAATGTCACTAACGTTGATCTCAGAACTTAGCATAGCACAATCTAGGAATTTCTCTTGGATCTAGAAGTCTTATCCGAAGCACCTAGTAGGTGTTTCAAAGCTTCATCATAATGAACATAGAGGAATGGCGGGGAATCCATATCAAGGAATTCAGGATGTTTAAGCATGAGATTGGTTTTTGGTGTGCATGTGATAGTGTTGATGTTGAGTGAAAGTCATTGATTGGCTTTTGTAGCTTTAGAAAAGGAAAACCCTCAATCAGTCTTAGTTCCTTGTGTATTAGGTTCAATGGGCACACAAATTCCTTTCTCATGCTTTCCACATCCTTTACCATTGTATCCTAATTGTTTCACAACATCATAACCTTATCCATAAAGTCTTTCCATTTCTCATGGGTTAGGTGGTTGTTGATAATCTATCTCATCAAAATTTGTGTTATATGCTGCATTGTCTTCCAAAGGAGATGAGGTAGATGTGTGGGAAGGGTGTTCTGCATTCTAGGTAGAAAGGACTGTTGTTTGTTCTTGTTTGTCACCCTCTTTGCATGTAACAATACACTCACCCATAAATGAAGGTGTGAATTCTAATTATCCCCAATCATCACCAAGTAAGTTAAACTTGGATTTGTCTTCTAGTTGATTCTTCTCAGAAGGGGCGATGTTGGAGGTAGGAATTAATGTGTGAAGAGGGCTTGATGTTCCCTTTTCAAGTTGTAAACAACTCTCAGGTTCAGGGTCTATGCCAATTTGATAAACTTTGTTATTATAGACATATTTCATTTTGTGATGAAGGGTCGAGGGTACCACGTGCATCTCATGTATCCATGGTCTTCCCAAGAGGAGATTATAAGAAAGGTCATAGGGCATGACATGAATAGGAGTTTTCAGCGTAACCATTTCGACAGTAATAGGTAAAGTGATGACACCAAGGGGTTGTTTGGTAACATTGTCAAATCCTCTAATGGATAAGGAATCAGATTTGATTTGCAATCTATCCACACGTAACCTATCAAGAAGCTTCACAATGCACACATTTAGGGAAGAACAATTGTCAATGAGGGTCCATTTGATGCCTATGTGCTCATATTGAGCTATTATCATAAAGGCTTCATTTTTCTTTCTTAATTCTAATGGAGGGAGCTCATGTTGGTAGAAGGTAATGTCTACATTAGTTGTGTTCATTTCTTGTAAGAGAGTTGCCACATCATTAGAATATGTACCAAGAGGGACCACTATCTGTTGTAATGCCATTTGAAGCATAGAATGATAGTTAGGGGAGCTCTGAAGAAGATCCCAAAGGGATATCTTGGCGGGAGTATTCTTAAGTTGTTCAACCAAATCGTACTCCCTAAGTTGTGAGTTTAAACAAGGTGTTGCAGGTAAGATGGGGTTGGGCAATGGTAAGGGTGTTGAGGTGGCTTTTTGGGGATGTGGGTTGTTTTGAGTATAATGAGTATGAGCAACAATATCGTAGTTAGGTGGATAAAGGGTGAATTTGGGTTGAGATGGGGTTGAAGGTTTATGGGAAGGTGGGTATAGAACAAGTTGAGGTTGGATTACATTAAAATATTTTGTTTGAGGTTTCTCACCACAAATCATAGTGCACAAGTTAGGTGAGATGAAATCCTGAAGAACTTCATCTAATATACCCATATCATCACAACTAAAAGTTTTGGGAGATAGGTTATCAGTGGTGGGTTTAGGTTTGTCATCACAAGCCTTAGCGGATGAACTTAGTGAGAGGAAGCCTTGTATATCTTCATCTAGCTTATCCAAGTCATCACTACTAAAAGGCTTGGATGATATAGTTTTCCTATAGTGGATAAGTGTGTGCATTGTTTCATGTGATGTTTCTATGGTTTTGCTTTTAGGTTCTAATGAATTTTCTTTTAAAGAACTAGGAACTACTATTGAAAATTAAACTTGTAAAGATCTAATGCTATTCATAAATCTCATAAAAATAAAAGATGTTTATGCTAATGATAACCATATAACTGAAATTAACTGAACTGAAATAGAGGATACACTGAAATAAATAGAAACTCCAAAAATTGGCAAGGAAATGCAGAAATTACTGATGCAAAATGAGTACTGGGACTAGGTTGCCACCTTTGGCAACCTAGTCCCAAGATGGGTATTTTTGAGTTTTTCTTGGTTTTTCTGATGAAAAATATTGTGCCTTGGACTATAATGTGCAAAGCTATATGACATATGCAAAATTTATCTATTATGCAAGGAAATAAATGTAAAAAAATGAGATTTTTCACTAATGCAAAGTATGAAACCCTAGGATGCATTTTTAAACAATGCAACATACAATGCAATGCTAAAAGAAGAAGTTCCTAGGATGCAAATGCAAACTAAATTGGAAGTAAAATGTGTCTAAATGTAGGTTCACCAAAATGAACCACAAAATTTATGTTTTGGGTAAAGGAAGGGTTCTCTTCCACTTCTAGGGTTTTCACCTAGAAGGAAAGAGATTTTCCTTTGTGGAACATAAATCTTGTGATTCATTCAATGTTAGGAATTGAAGTGTCATTGAAATTCTTATTGTGAAGTATGTTAAATGTTGTAATCTTGTAAATTTATTAAATGCAAGCCAATGAAATCTACATTGTTTGAAAACACATGATGTTGTGGAAAAGGATAAAATAAAGACTATTCAAGGTAAAATAACATAACAGATCAAACAAGTGCACCTAGAAATTGATGATGATTAAAATGGAGATTGTTGAAGCCTCTGAAAATCTGGAAAATCTAACTTTTATGCCAACTGGGACACTTACGCCAAGCTGGGAGACCTAGTCCTAGTTTTGGTAAACTATTTTGGGCTTCGTTCCAACCAACTGGGTACTCAAATCCACCAAAATATTTGATAGTTCAACCTCCAATGGGACTAGGTCACCACCATTGGTGACCTAGTCCCTTTCAACTTTTTAGGAAAACTGAAAGTGGAGTCGGAGGTCTATGGTCTGCACTCAGCTTCTTCGTTGAAATCTAGGCTCAAATCTATAAAATCACCTACAAAAAATATACATTTTGGTTCCTAATGTGGGGTTTTCCTTGGTCAAACCCATAGTTTGTATTTAAACTTTGAAAGAGATGGTAAATATGCATAAACCTTAGCCCTAAGTGTGTCTAGAACTAGGAAAATCTGAAATAAGACAAAACCCTATTCTATTGTGCTAGAATAAGATGCATGCAAGAGATTTGAATGATGTAAGACTTATATCCAAGAAACCCTAAAACATTACAAATGAATGTAAATGAAATGAAAATGGGATGCAAACCTTAAATATGAAGATAGAGAGAAGATGGAAGATGGAATCACTTTGAAAACAGTCTTTAGGTGTGATTTGGTGGCTAGTTGCATCCATGATCAACCCTTTGAAATGTGAGATATTGAGTGTGAAGTGAGCTTGAAGACCTGCAAAAGCCCTAGTTTGTTGTCCTAAGCTTCAACCTTGTTGCAGAAAAATAGTTGAATCTTCTTGTGGAAGATGTTCAACACTTGATTCTTGAGATGGCTTGTGAAAAATGACTAAAGAGAGAGTGAAATATGTCCTAAAAACAAGTACTTATAAGAAACCATACCTAATTGTCATTTATTTTGATCTAAGAGGTTGACACCCATAGAGAATTTTTAGCAAGATAGACATTTTCCTGCTTAAAAATGCAAAAATCCCTAAAAAGGACTAGGTCACCAACTTGGGTGACCTAGTCCCACCAAGGGTTTTTGAGGTGGGATAGATGACATTTGAATAATTTTGATGTTGTTTTTCAGGGGTTGTATAATTCCTTAGGTAAAATAGGCCTCAAAGTCAAAAATAATGAGTCTTAGGGGCCTATAAATCCTATTTTAGGAGGGTGATTGATGTAAGGGTACCTAAAGTAGGACGGAAATAGACACAAAATTGTCCTTTTCTTCAAAGGTATACAAATTTTGGCGACACAATATTATACTCATTCTTACTCAATTATCAAGTTAATAATCAGTGCATTTATTTACAATTAATATTTTCTTTTCAATTTGTGCAATTTTGTAATTTGTAACTCTACTAGTATTCCTAGAAATATTGAAGTTATTTAGCATCAACTAATAAAGATGTTTAGCATCAATCAATAAATATTCAAGACAAACCATGAAGGACAACAATGATCAATGTTAGGGCTAACCAATTAATAAGTATACACATGAATAAGTCAAGCATACATGTGAATGAGGGAAGCACAAGTACTTAAAAACATGTAAGCCTTAAAGTATACACACAAATACATAGTATATGCAAATTAATAAAAAGTATATGCATAAATACAAGGTATACACATGAAAACACGTAAGTTGCAAAGTATACATGTTGGAAAATGTGCCTCAATCTTGCTGGCTTGTAGCGCGTTGGTCCAGGACCTTCATGTGTTCAACTTTGTTCCTTGTCACTGATACTCTGTCTGGTTGGTGGGACTCCTAGGTGTGTTCCGACGATGGCCTAATAGGTCTGGCTTGGCGGCATGCTTTATTAGAAGAGTGATCTCATATCGACGGGTGACAATTCTTGTCCCACCAATAGGTCGATAATGTGTTGAGCGATTGAAGTGGGACCAAGCGGCGATGAACCTGATCAACAACTACGGTGGAGTTGATCCGACGATGCTCGTTGCATTCCGCGCTCATTTGAGGCAAGTACTGACGAAAGCCTTTGAGTCAAACAGAATTTCTTGTACATTTGACACATGACTGTTTGATCAACAGTGCCTGAGTGTTCTGGCTATGGACATGTGTCGCTGTTTCAGGGAAATCTGTTGGGAATGTGGTAGATGCTTTATTGATTCCCCGAAATTGCTTGAGTTGCATACGCGTGGCTCGGTGAGACCCAACTGTGATCTAAGCGAAGTCCACGAGCGGTGGATGCATGTCAGCATTGGAAGCCAATTCTGGGCGAGCTCGAGGGAATATTGGAGATTCCCTCCTCGATGCCCTGGAAGTCCACAAACGGTGGACGTGTGTCTCGGTGGGCTCGACTATGATGGCGATTGAGATTGCGAAGGCGGTTACCTCCTGACCGCGGTTTTGCTGGCTAGCAGTTATGTGGGGTTGATTGCCTGTTTGATAGTTGTTTGGCTAACCACCATACCATGAGGGATTTGATCTTGGATAACGGTAGGGTTGTTGACCACCTAACCTTGAAGGTTTGACAAATGGCTAGCAATGGAGCTCAAGGTTTGTTTGACCGATCTGCAAGCGGTGGACGAATGGCATCATGACACGTAGCACAATCTCATTCGTTGATTTACATCATTGTTGTAAATCAACGGCTAGTGACTGAAAGCTTGGGTGGTTGTCTCGAGGGTTTGATCAAAGTGCAAATTTATTGCAGGGCGGCTCGATGCGTGTTGTAGGGCGGTGTTTCCAGAGAATGGTGGAAGCTTGTTGTTAGGGTAATTAATTACCCTAATGGTCATTGGTTGGATAGGCGATTGATCATGATGTGAGATCAGATTGAGGGGTAGAGTGTGTGTGTTCAAGCGATATGCTCTGAGCATTGTAACTGTGAACACAGAGACACACAAAACTGAGAAGATGTGAACCTAAGAGGCCGTGAGGATGTGTCAGCTGAAAGGTTGGCTGAGAGAGTCAACTGGTGAGATGAAATGAATCTTCCTTGTATGTCGTGTGAGGACATTGTAATAGTGCAAGGTTTCAGATCTATGTCATTTCCTATATTCTCTAGATGAACAAGATGTAACTCCTGTAAAGGCCATAAGCTTGAGATTGTATTTTAACTCTATTTGTTGTTGAATAATACAATGGCTTAATCTTTTGGAGGGTGGGGTTTTTTACCCGAAAGGCTTTTCCCCACGTAAATCTGTGCGTTCATAAGTTTTCCTTTCATGCTTATTGATTCTATAGTTTTGAATCTATACATGGTGTTGAATATGGCTTAGTCTGCATGTACTTTTCTCAGAAGGATTAATGGGGGAAACAATTTTGCCTATTTCTGCTTTATGGCATAGTGGTTTGTATCTTTGAGGTGGTTTAAAGAAATGAAAATCACCAAAGGCACTATTCTTCTTAGATGTTTCATTCTAAGTTGACCTATTTCTTTGCCCAATAAGTGGTATCAGAGCTGGTTAAGGGAGGTCAAGGTTTGTTCATGATACCAACAAGTGGTATCAGAGCCTTCTTCCAGGATTTTCTTATGCTTGCATGTGCAGGTTTGTGAGTTGCATGTACTTGCATAGTTGTTGTGTGTACTTGCATGGACTCGCATGTGTCTTGCATGTGCTTGCATGTTGTTGCATGTAAGAGTTCTTGGTGCTTCGGTTATGTGGATTCCTTCTGTAAATATTTATTAGCCTGGAAATCTTGAGGAAATCTGGAGGAATCGACTGACGATTGATCCTTTGATAAGTAAACTTTCTCTTTTGAGACAACACATAGCATGAAAGACGCTAGAGAATGTGGAGTTGATCATATTGTGATGATGTGGTCTGAGACTCTTGGTTGGCAAAGAATGATCTTGATGCAAGGGGTGTGAGTTTATGATTATGGTTCTGTTGTAGCAGAGTGTGGTTCATACTGGGTAGGCTTCCTGGTGGTATGGAGTTTCTTGGGCTGTTGTTAAGCCATGGAGTATTTAGCTTGTGTTGGGTGTTCTAACTTGGCACTGAAGGCGGTTTCTTTATTACCCTGATTACATAAAGGCTATGAAGCTAATCTCTGCGTGGTCTGAAATTTTTTGAATAGCCTGGCTCTCTCGTATGCCTGTGCATGAGTGTGGTTTTGGAATTTGTCTGAAATGGGCCTGGAGTTCCTATATTACCTATATCCTGTACTAGCATGTTTCAGTTTCATGCTCTTTGGCTCTAAAGGTTTTCTATAGATTTTCCTAAAAATTCGATGATGCATATTCATGTTATCTTTTCATTGTTCTGGTTAACCATGATGGTTATGTGCAGACTCTTGGTTCGTCCAGATATGTAGTGGATACAGATGTGCATGGGTGTTTTGGAAACACGGTGGTTTTGCAGGTTTTGCATGGTCAAGGAAAACTTGTGGTTATCTAGAGCTGCTATTAAGCTATTTCCTAGACCCTGGCTTTTGGGGTGTGATTGGATGAGATAGTTGCAGTTCGACATGGTTTGAGGAGGTGTGATGTCTTCTCTGCATGGGAGTGTTGGTATGTGATTTGTCACTCAGCATTCTTGTGGTGTTGCTTGCTAGTTTCCTAGACTATGGTGCTTGAGTTGTGGACATGATTGGAAAATCAGATTTGGTTTTGATCTGGTGCTTGAGTTAGGTTTGTCTACATTGTTGTTCTCTTTCAGATCTCAGTTTTGTAGTTTCCTTTGCGATGATGGGTTTGTGTTAGGGTTAGAAGGAAGATATATAACAAGTTAAATGTAGATTTGAACAATAAAAATAGAGTAATAAACACACATAGAATACAACATAGAGAATTTAACGTGGTTCACCCAATCTAGGCTACATCCACAAAACCGCAGCCATCCAATGATTTTATTATCCAGTGCAAAACATATTACAATATCGTGAATAATGCCATGCTACAACTCTCCATCCCAACCGCTTATAACAAGCTTTTAGAAGCTTCCAAAAATTAGGGTTTACAAAGTCAACCTTTTTCTTTTTCGGTGACGAAGCAAAAAAAGGTGAAAAAAAAATAAAAAATCTCGGGGGTTGTCAACCCTGAACCCCCACCCGGGGCCCGACCCGGCCCCGAACCCCAGCAAGGATACATGAAGAGTGTACAGTACTAAAAAGTGTACAATATAGCATGATCATTCGCCACATACCAACAATCTCCCACTTGGAGACTAATCAGGCTCCACACCAACACAATCTCCCACTTTGGAGACTAATCCTGGACGACACCGTTACACTTACAGCTCCCACTGGAAATAAGCACCTTGGACCTTGCTGCTCTATTATACTTTTAACCATGAAGACCAACCAAAGTTGAAGAGGATTTCAACTTCTCCCTTTTCACTACCTTTGTAAACATATCCGCTGGATTTTCATCTATATGTATCTTTTCCAGCTTTACCTATCCATCCTCCAATACTGATTGAATGAAATGATATCTCTATTGTATGTGTTTGGTTTTAGAGTGCAAGGCATAATTCTTTGCAAGATGTATAGCACTCTGGCTATCTATAAACAAGTGATTTTCAACCTGTGTTTTTCCCAACTCTTCCATGAATACTTGTAGCCATATCATCTCCTTTACTGCCTCTGTTGTAGCCACATACTCTGCCTCTATGGTGGATAAAGCAACCACCTTTTCCAATTGAGAAATCCAACTCACTGTTGTCCCACCAACTGTAAATACATAACCTGTGGTACTCTGCTTGGTATCTATATCCCCTGCCAAATCTAAGTCAACATAGCCTTTTAAATCTATATTAGAGGCCCCAAAACATAAACATATATTGGATGTACCTCTCAAGTACCTAAGAATCCATTTTATCACATTCCAATGCTCAACTCCAGGATGACTCATATACCGGCTAACAACTCCTATGACATGTACAATATCCGGTCTCATGCATACCATGGCGTACATTAAACTGCCTACACCTGAAGCATATGGTACCTTGGATATTTTTTCTTCCTCCTCTTGTGTCTTTGGACACGTATCCTTAGTCAATTTTACATGACTGGGCAAAGGTGTGTTGACAGCTTTTGCATTCTCTATATGAAATCTCTGCAACACCTTTTCAACATAATCAACTTGAGATAGAAACATTTTTTTGTTTTTCCTATCTCTTGTAATCTTCATACCAAGGATTTGTTTTTTTGCCCCCAAATCCTTCATAGCAAATGAATTTGCTAATTGTTGTTTTAACTCCTTTATGTGATCCATGTTAGACCCTGCTTCAAGCATATAATCAACATATAAACATAAATTAATGTAGCTATCTTCACCTAACATCTTACAATAAACACAATGGTCTGAATTACAATCGTTGTAGCCTTGCTTAGCCATAAAACTATCAAATTTAAGATACCATTTCTGAGGTGCTTGCTTCAAGCCATATAAAATTTTCTTCAATCTGCACACTAGTTTCTCCTTACCTTTGACCTCAAATCCTTGTGGTTGTTCCATATATATTTCCTCTTCCAAATCACCATGGAGAAAGGCTATTTTAACATCAAGTTGTTCTAAATGCAAACCTTCAGCATCCACGATACTTAAAATAGTACGAATAGAAGTCATTTTAACAACTGGAGAAAATATTTCATCAAAATCAATACCCTTTTTTTTGTGCAAATCCCTTTACAACCAAACTGGCTTTAAATATTTGCTTACCTCCATCCTCCTCTTTCAACCTGTAAACCCATTTGTTTGGTAAAGCCTTTTTACCTGCAGGAAACTTGCATAATTCCCAAGTCTGATTTTTTAGCAAGGAGTCCATTTCTTCTTCCATTCCATGCTCCCACTGAACCTTGGTATCCACCTGCATAGCTTCATGATAACACTCAGGTTCACCAGCATCAGTTAATAAAATAAAATACAAAGAGGGAGAAAATCTTTCTGGAGGTCTACTTATCCTTGAAGATCACCTAACATTGATTGGAGTTTGTGGTATTTCTTGTTGTTGTTGTTGCGTAGCATGAGGAACCACTAGAACATTGTTGTTTGTAATATCATCCAGCACTGCATAATCCTTTTCTTTCTTCTCATGTTGCTGCAATAGATCTTTGTACAACACTTTCTCATTGAATATGACATCCCTGCTTCTCAAAATTTTCTTATTTTATAAATCCCAAAGCCTATAACCAAATTCATCAATTCCATATCCAACAAATATATATTTCTTTGATTTTGCATCAAGCTTGGTTCTATTTTCAGAATCTACATGTGCAAATTCTTCACAACCGAAAGTTTTGAGAAAAGAATAACTCACCTTCTTACCTATCCAAGCTTCCTCTAGAATACCACAACCCAAAGGATTAGAGGGACCTCTATTAATTAAATAAACAACAATGTTTACAGCCTCTACCCACATGTTTAAACTCATCCCAACATGCAATCTCATAGTTCGTGCACGCTCCATTATTGTTCTATTCATGCGCTCAGCCACTCCATTTTCCTGTGGAGTCCTTGGAACCGTTTTCTGCCTACAATACTTTTAGAAGAACAATAATATTCAAACTCCTTTCTGCAATACTCACCACCATTATCAGATCTGAGACATTTTAGCTTTTTACCTATCTCATTCTCAACCAAGCTTCTCCATTTTTTAAAAGTTTCAAATACATCAGATTTCTGCCTAAGGAAATAAATCCATACCTTCCTAGTTGCTTTTTGAGGGCTACTGCCCCCCAAACCCCTGCTTGGGGCCTGGCCCAGCCCTGGACCGTGACGAGGATACATGAAGAGTGTACAGTACTAAAAAGTGTGCATTATAGCATGATCAATCACCACATACCAGTAGTTTGCACCATTGTTGTGATTAATCTTCAAGTTATGCGGTTGGTGGATTAGCTACCCATTGGTTGCAGTGAGATAACTTGGAAGTGGACTTTCTATATCCATGAGGTTTCTTCAGTGGTGTGCAAATTTGTTAGCTAGCCTTGTCTGTGGTCACTAGTGCATTGGCGTGGCTGCTTTGAGATGAGAGGATGGATAGCGTTGAGTACCTGAATCATCGATTATGGGGACCTATAGCATGTGTATCACAATGTCATGGAAGGATTGGGTACACTAATTAGTGTAAGCTTTTGATAGTGATGGTGTGGTCTGCGTGGTTTGGAGATCTTGGTGTTGTTTGGCATTGTTGTCAAATAGACATGTTGTCGATTGTACCTGGAGGCTTTTCAGATCAGCAGATGTTTGGTCATGATGCTTGGAAAGCTCGGTGTCACGGTTTAGTGGGAGCTTTAGTAGTGATTGTGGATTCATCACTTGGTGGTGAATGATCTTCTTTGGTGTTGCAGATGTTACTAGGAGGGACTCTTAGATCCTGTTGTTGTAGAAGGGTTCTTTCGCATTTGCATGGACACTATTTGAGGATGTGCAACATCTTGCAACCATGGAGGATGTTTGGAGTCTTTGGCTGAGATGTTGGTGGTGCTTGACAGGTGATGTTGGTTTAGAGTCTGTTTGCTTGATTCCATGTATACTCTTGCTTGAGCATTAGAGTTTTTGCATGTTGCATTGCTCTTGAGACCATAGTCTGTTCACTTGAAGCATGGTATCACCTAAGGGGGATGTGTAGATCATGATGTCATGATAAGTTCCTGTTTCAGTTTTTGGAGCTTTGACAATGGTCTGGTAATTCTCTGTGGTTTGAGTATCTTGGTCATATGCTTGAGAAATTCTTAATAGTGTAGTAGTGCAGATTGGAGTTTAGCATGAGATGATCAGTTGCAGGTGTTCATGGATACATGGAGAATAAGGTGAGGCTGAAATTCCTTTTGAGAAAGGTGTTGTTTACAAATGAAATTCTGAGTAGCCTACACCTTGGTTGGATGCGAGTTCAACAAAGATCAATGAGGATTTTTCTCTTGGATGAGTCATAGTGGCTTGTATATCTTGGAGGAGAATTTTTTATTTTTCCCCTCTTGGTCTACTCGGCAGTGAAGTTCTTTTGAGAGGTATTTTCCCATTATATCTTTCAGAGGTGTTTTATGATTTCTTTCATGATATGGATCTTGAATTTCTATTTTAAGATTCTGGAGGATTCATAGTGGAAGGTGGACAACATAGTTTATCTCCTTGTGCTTTTGAGAACTGGTAAGAGATAGGTATATGGGCTAGTTTGATCTTCTTTGAGAAGCTTTCCTTTGGGATGTGAAGGAGATCATACTTGAGATAGTTGGCATTTAGAAGTGTGTGTAGGAGGGCATGTTTGGTATTCAGGTTTTGCATATCATTGTGTATGTTCCTAGGTACTACATGGTTATGCTCTTCTATGTGTTGTTTTTAGTAGAATTTGTATGCCTTGATCACTTGTGATGGTTCCTTGTTTGTTGGAATGTTAATGAAGAGACGCATTGAATGTGCTCATTCTAGTTTTTGCATTCATCTGGACATTGCCCATGCAGTGGGAGCTCCTGGATGTGTTTGGTCTTCTTGACTAGTTGGCACATGGTGCTTGTATTCTGTAGTTGATGGGTGGATATGTGATGGCATGAGTTTATTGATGTGGATACCTTAGAGGTATGGGTGATTGGATGGATTAGCACGTGTTGTGGGTGCTATTTTCAGTCGTGTGGGTTTTGATCAGTTGGATGGGATCAGTTAGTTTCCTAGTTGTTATTCTAGCTAATGTTTTATCTTGTTCTAGAGAATGACTTCATGTTTGTGTTCATGATCGAAGAGCTTTGAAGCTGTTGCAGTGTTGCTTCTGTATGGTTGGTGAGCACAATGGAGTGGTGGCAGTCTGATCCCTTTGCCATCTGAAGGATCTAATGCTTGTGTTCTAGAGACTAGTGCATTTTTGCCTTGGCTTGTTCCTTTTTCCTGTGGTGGATGGTTGGAACTGTTGCCTATGTTGGTGGACATCTTGGATTTCGTTGCAGGTGTCTTAGTTGGAGTATGGAAGCATTGTGGAAGATTCTTGTGTTCAGGTTTTGGAGCAATCCAGCAAGTCTTCGTCAAGTGGGAGATTGTTGGAAAATTTGCCTCAATCTTGTTGGCTTGTAGCATGTTGGTCCGGGACCTTCATGTGTTCAACTTTGTTCCTTGTCACCAAGACTCTGTGGGACTCTTGGGGGTGTTCTGGCAATGGCCCAACAAGTTTGGCTTAGCGACATGCTTTATCGACAGAGTGATCTCATATTGGTGGGTGAAAATTCTTGTCCCATCGATATGCTGATAATGTGTTGAGTGATTGAAGTGGGACCAAGCGGCAATGAACCTAATCAATGATTGTGGTGGAGTTGATCCAAAGGTGCTCATCGTGTTCCGCGCTCATTTGAGGCAAGTATCAACGAAATCCTTTGAGTTAGGAGAAATTGCTTGTGCGTTTGACGCGTGGCTGTTTGATCAACTATGCCTGAGTGTTTCGGCTATGGACACTTGTCGTTGTTTCAGAGAAATTTGCTGGGAATGTGGCAGATGGTTTATTGATTCCCCAAAATTTCTTGAACGGCATACGCATGGCTCGGTGGGACCCAAGTGTGATCTAAGCGAAGTCCACGAGTGATGGACGTGTGTCAGCATCGGAAGCCAGTTTTGGGTAGGCTCGAGGGAATATTGGAGATTCCCTCCTCGATGCCCTGGAAGTCCATGAGCGGTGGACACATGTCTCGGTGGGCCTGGTTGTGGCAGTAGTTGAGTTTGCGAAGGTGATTACCTCCTGACCATGGTTTTCCTAGCTGGTGGTTACGCGGGGTTGGTTGATTGTTTGATGATTGTTTGGCTAATCACCATACCATGAGGGCTTTGCTCTTGGATAGCGGTAGGGTTGTTGACCGCCTAACCTCAGAGGTTTGATGAATGGCTAGCGATGGAGCTCAGGGTTTGTTTGACCAATCTACAAGCGATGGATGAATGGAATCACAACACATGGCATGATCTCATTCGTTGATTTACATCATTGTTGTAAATCAATGACTAGTGACCGAAATCTTGGGCGCTTGTCTCGAGGGTTTGATCAGAGTGCAAATTTATTGCAAGGTGGCTCGATGCGTGCTACAAGGCAGTGTTGCCAGAGAATGGTGGAAGCTTGTCAGTGGGGTAATCAATTACCCTAATGGTCATTGGTTGGATAGGTGGTTGATCATGATGTGAGATCGGATCAAGGATTAGAGTGTGTGTTTTTGAGCGGTATACTCTGAGCATTGTAACCGTGAACACTGAGACACACAGAACTGAGAAGATGTGAACCTAAGAGGCCATGAGGATGTTTCGGTTGAAAGGCTAGCTGAGAGAGCCAATTGGTGAGATGAAATGAATCTTCATTGTATGTCATGTGAGGATATTGTAACAGTGCAAGGTTTCAGATCTATGTTGTTGCCTGTTTTCTCCAGATGAACAAGATGTAACTCCTGTAAAGGCCATGAGCCTGAGATTGTATTGTAACTCTGTTGTTGAATAATACAATGGCTCGATCTTTTGGAGGGTGGAGTTTTTTACCCAAAAGGGTTTTCCCCATGTAAATTTATGCATTCATAAGTTTTTCTTTCATGCTTATTGATTCTATAGTTTTGAATATGTACATGGTGTTGAATCTGGCTTAGTCTGCATGTGCTTTTCTTAGAAGGATTAATGGGGGAAACAACTGTGCCTATTTCCGCTTTATGGTTTGAAGAAATGAAAATCACCAAAGGCACTGTTCTTCTTAGATGTTTCATTCTAAGTTGACCCATTTCTTTCCCCAACAATACATTGGAATACACATAAGTCAAAAAGTATACACATAAGTTGTAAAGTATACACTTGAATACACATAACTCATATCTATTGAACCATGGATTTATAACGCAAATATGGACACCATCATTAAAAAAGATTTGTATTAACCAAAATGCCATATAGGTATACATCAATATATGTCAATATAAGTATAAAATATATACAAAATAGCCATATAGGCTTACAAGAATTCCATATAGGCATACAATGCCAAATATATCCAATTACAAAATATGTACAACAATGTCATATAGGCATACAACAAAGGGCTCTAGAATCAAAATTCTTTGCTTTGTGTTCTCTCAAAATAAATTCTTGCCCTTTGCTTGTTAGTCAGATGGCGATAGGTCTATCACTCATTTATTTTGAGGCCGAGGAGAGCTCCTAGTGCTCCTCCTAGGGTTTAGTTCCTGGTCAAGCTTTATTTGTTACAATAAGAAGTAAAGACATTAATATGTAGAAATTAAATTAAAAAAAATTATATATCTAACAAAATAATCACTTACTGCCAGTAGACGATCTCTCTCCTCAAGGTAAATATTTGCATGCCCATGTTGTGGCATGTTGAAGCCCTATAGAAACCATCCAAAGAGAAATTAAACTACGAATCAATAATGGTTTGATTTTTCACTAATAGCTATAAAAATGAATGTAAATTGAAATTTAGTAATCTACCTCATACCTCCTCTATGAGAGCCATCGAGGACTCTATAGAAAATGAAACATCGAGCTCTATTTCCCTATGAACATTTGAAGGTGTATCCGCTTCCAAAATCTAAAAATAAAACAACAAACTATTCAATCATGAAAACTACAATAGTGATCCACGTCATGGCTTATAATGTATGAGATAATGAACAAAAATTTGAGTACTTATTAAACTATATATATTTGACTATCATGCTTACTATTTTCCCTATCCATAGCTTGTTTGAAAGCACCTATTTTAAGGATTTTACCCATTGAAACAAGGCGGTGAACTGTTTGATAAAATTATTTCATAGACATGTACGATAACTGTGGTATCATAGAGAAGGCAATGAATTGTTTGAAAAAATTCCTCAAAGAAATGGGGTTTCATGGCGATGGAATGCCATTACAAACAAATGTGTCATGGCATTCCATTACCATAAGATTGCATTTCTTTGAGGCATTTTTTCAAATAGTTCATTTCCTTCTCTATGGTATTGTGTTGGGATGGGGTGGATGGTATAGTGTGGTATTGGTTATGAGATGGAGGGCAATCATGACATGAAGAGGGAGGGGTGGGGACATGAACAAGTGGAATAAAAAGTGGAAGGTTCCATGGATTGGTAAATTGAGGATGAGGATGAGGACCTTGAAAAGAATTTGGAGGAGAATTTTGGCTAAAGGGTTGGTTTCTATTCTTCAAGCAATGAGTTGTTTGAAAAAATGCCTCAAAGAAATGTGGTCTCATGTTGATGGAATTCCATTCCATTCCATCACCATGAGACCACATTTCTTCAAGGAATTTTTTCATACTACTCACTTCCTTGACTATGATATTGCTTACTATTATGCTTTGATAGATTTTTTCCAAGCATCTATAGTTTGTTGGAAAGTGCCTATTTTAGGCTTTTAGCTATAGCAACAAGGAAGTGAGCAGTTTGATAAAATGCTTTGGTACACATGTATGGAAAATGTGGTAGCATAGAAAAGGTGTTGAGCTGTTTGAAGAAATTCCTCGAAGAAATGTGGTCTCATGGTGATGGAATGGCATTCCATCACCATGAGACCACATTTCTTCGAGGCATTTTTTCAAACTACTCACTACCTTGTCTATGCTATTGCTTACTATTATGCTTTTATAGATTTTTTCCAAGCATCCATAGTTTTTTGGAAAGCACCTTTTTAGGCTTTTAGCCATAGTAGCAAGGAAATGAACTATTTGATAAAATTCTTTGGTAGACATGTATGGAAAATGTCGTAGCATAGAAAAGGCAGTGAGCTGTTTGAAAAAATGCTTCAAAGAAATTGGGTCTCATGGTGATGGAAATCACCATGAGACCACATTTCTTTGGTCTATGCTATTGCATACTATTATTCTTTCATATATTTCTTCCAAGCATCCATAGCATAGACAAGGCAGTGAACTATTTGAAAAGATGCCTTAGTAAAAAGTGGTCCCATGGAATGCCATGACAAGCAAATGCAATTGGAAGCTACTCCTACTTATTACTTATTCTATGTGAAGTAATTTCATCACTACTTATGTTGACTTTCTAAACAACTATATTGTAGTTTAAATTTTGTCATATATCAACATCTAGTTATTAGTTATGGAAAGTGAAGTAATGCTTTGAGTTTGAAAGATGTGCAATGCAATGTAATCAATGATATGAATATAAACTACACAAATCTATTAAGTACAATTCATTAGTTAAACTCTTTATTCTATTACCTTTGTGTAGGTTTGTCTAAATCCACCGGCACTAGGAGGTGTTCCCACAAAACCTCCAATATTAGCCTATTCAACATCCAAAATCACATATTAGAATACCATTCATATAACAATGCTATTTTAACATGTAATAAATTTATAATTCTTTACTAGTTACATACCTCAATGGTAGATGCAGTGGAGTAATAAGTGACGGTAGGGCCGGTGTATCCAATATCAACACTATGACCCTAAAATTTTATTAAAATCATAAAACTAAAATAGTTAATCTTGCATTTCAAAATTGAAATTTAATAAATTAAATTCAATGAACATCCTAACATTTTCCTGAGTATCGATGCCATAGGCGTCATTAAAAATGTCAGTTGCCCTCGCCATGTCTATAGTTGCAGATGTATCCTGTGTAGCAGCCTCCTGAGTGTCAATGGGGTCATATGAACAAGTCACCCCGCAAGCCTAACACAAATGGGATTGAAGCCCGCCACTCGAAGACCCTTGGATGGTGTTGTAGTATAGGGCTGGCATGTTGGATGACACTTTGGGTCAAAGAGTTGACGATGGAAGGGATAACAACATGCTCATGAGGTGTCCTAGTGAGAGGTCGTCTCGCTTGCCGCCTAGGATCCTAATGTGCACCAGGTCTATCTTGAGCTGACCCCTCACATCTCCAATAGAAGTCCCTCATATCAAAATAATTCAAGATTTTGTTCAGGATGAACTCATAGTATAGTTTCCTGAGGAAATATTGTAGGACTTTGGAATTGTTGCATGGTGGGTAATCAAAAACCATGTACCACCTATCCCAAAAAAGGGTCCTAATCTTTTGGTGGTGGCACCAATGGATAGGAAACCTCTTCACATTGAGGCTAGGATTTTGATTTGTGCATGGGTCGGTGAATAATGAGCACAAATCTAATTTTATAATTTTTAGATCTTTTACATCTTTATATGATAATTTATCTCGATAAAAATTCCTAGCCGCTTGCCTCCTATCTTGCCACCAGTTAATTGTTTGTTGATTGAATCTACATGTTTTAACATTTCTTTACATGAATTTGCAACCTGGGTTTTCTTTCCATGGTTGAATCATTTGGATCATTCAACCTCATGATTAACTCCTCAATCTTTTTTTTATTGTTTTCAATTTCACTCATTAAATTTTGTTGAGTGCCAGGAGGATGTTGAGGGATTGGTGGAGGAAATTGTTGTTGTGGTTGTTGAACTTAAGGATTTTGTTGATATTGTTGTTGCTCTTCTTGTTGAGGATTTTCAGGAGGGTTTTGAAGAAGGTTTCCAGGATCATTATCATATCCTACAAATTCAACAAATGAATTTCAAAAACAACCTAAAACTAACAAATTCACAACAAAAAAAAAACAATCCTTACCTCCTCGACCTCCCCGTTGATATGGCGGCATCCTGGCGATGAAATAGCAACAAATTGATGAAAAAATTGCAAGATTAACTCCTCCCAAAATGTGAGCACGCAAAAGAAGATCTTTTGGCCGCAAGCAGAAAAAAAATAGTCACAAAACAAATGAGATTAATTTCCTCTTTTTTTGGTTTTAATGGCTCATAATGTGAGCATGTTATTCTATGCCCACGTTATAACACAAGCATAGAATAGGCCTGGTATGGCCGAGCCTTAGGCTCGACAGACCAAGCCATAACATGAGTGTGTTATAACACAAGCACGTTATAGCTATCAGAACTTTTTAAAAATTTGGCCACAAATTGACCCCCCATCTTTTTGCACTTGCCCATTGGTCCTTATTTCCATTCACAAGCTCAATCTTTTATTAATTAAATAATTTTTAATTATTTAATTAATTCATTTTTTCTCTTTATTCTTCCCTTGATTAATTAAATAAATTTAATTTATTTAATTACACCACTAAATAAGCCCCTTTTCCTCTATAATTAAATAAATTCTTATTTATTTAATTGTTTTCTTTTCCTTCTATAATTAAATAATTAATTTAAATTATTTAATTATTCATTACCTTTTTCTTCTATAATTAAATAAATTTTATTTATTTAATTATTTCCCACTTTCCTCCAATATTACATAATTATTTTTAATTATTTAATATTTTTTCCTTTTTCCCCACTTTTGAATTAAATATTATTTTAATTCAAAAGTTATATTTTCCCTCTTCTTCTATAATTAAATAAATCTTATTTATTTAATTATTTCTCACTTTCCCTCCAATCTTAAATAATTATTTTTAATTATTTAATGTTTTGTCATTTTCCCTCACTTTTGAATTAAATATTATTTTAATTCAAAAGTTAGCTTTTCCCTCTTCTTCTATAATTAAATAATTATTTCAATTATTTAATTATTTATTAGCCTTTTCTCTCTATAATTAAATAAATGTTATATTTATTTAATTATTTATCTCCCCAATTAAATAATTATTTTAATTATTTAATTATCCTTTCTCTCACCATTAAATAATTATTTTTAATTATTTAATGCTTAACAGCCCACCTTTCCTCTATAATTAAATAATTATTTTTAATTATTTAATTATCTAATTATTTGTTCTCACCTTTCTTTTAAATAAATAAAATATATTTGTCCTATGTTGGCCACTAAAATTAAATACCTTTTAGCTCCTCGATCCATGTCTTTCTTCTCTAAATTAACCTCCACCCTTGATTATATTATTTTCTAATTTAATCTTGGCCCTTGATCATGATCCTTATTCTAGCCACTCATTTAACTCTCCTCTATAAAAGGAGACCTTTCATCCTCATTTGAGGACACACAACAAGAAGACGATCACAAACCAAGAAGGCGATCTTACACTCTAGATCAAGAGAGCATCTTCAAGAGCATTATCAAGGCATTCAAGGGAAGATTATCAAAGTCTTATTGTAGCAATCAAGGATCCAATATCATGTTGAAGGCATGGGTGTTGATAGAGAAATCATGTTGATGTAGCATTCAAGATCAGTTCAAGTATTTTAAGATATCATCTCAAATCAAGTTCACGATCAAGAATCACATCCATGGAGATTTCTACATGTTGATTTCATTCCAAGGTTTCAATATTGGTATGGTAAGTTGTGACATTGTTGTGTTCACTTGTCATTCCTTCAATTACATGTTTCAATTCATTATCCAGTTTGATTACTAAAATAGGATTTGACCAAGGCAAACCACTATCCCCTAACAATCAACATTTTCTTCTTTATGATGTGTGATTTGTAGGTTTTAGGTTGAAGATTTATGAAGAGAAAGATTTGAAAAAGCATCTTTGGTGACTAGTACACATCATTCTTACCTCTCAAAAATCTATTTTTTGATTATATGTATATTTATAATTTAGATATGCACCCCATATTGCTCATATTTGAATGGAAAATAGAGAAATATTGATCTCCATTTAGAAGATCCAAAAATTTCTAGGATTTAGCTCTATGTCCTAAACCATATGAAAGTAATAATCCATTTTCTATTTCAATTATTTAATACTATATCATCATCACACAAATTGTTTCTAGTTATATAGTAGGATTTTCCTCCTCTTCAAGTTCTTCCTCTTCCAATTTTTTCATAGTTGTAGACAAACTATCATGCACATGATTATATTTTGAAATTACTTCCTTAGAAAGGGTAGGTGCATTATGCCCAAAACCAAAAGGAAAATGTCGGATAGCTAATGGCTTGGACTTGAGGGTAGGGCAAGGGAATTTCTTTGGTCTCTTCGAGTTTTTAGAAGATTCTACCACTCTTTTTCCCTTTTGAAGTTTTATATGTTTAAAGGTTGCTACAAGTGGTTCAGATTCAAACATGATCTTCATTTTTTATTTTAAGTAGTATTGTAATAGTTCCCTTAGAACCATTCGGTTCATTGTGTGAAGGTTGTTGTTTCCTCGAGGCCTTATTTTTCTCTTTTTCCTACAACCTATGATTGCAAAACCAAGTAACACTTGATTAGCACAATGAAACTATGAGCACCTATGTCACAAGGTTGAAATCTACACTCTACTACCAATATAATAAGAACAAAAAATTAACCAAAAATAATACAATTTTTTAATATGAAGTGACATTCAAAATCATAGTAACAATATGAGTAAAAACTAAACAACTAAGGAACATCCATGAAAAGTAGTACTAAACACCTAATATTAGCAATATAAAATTTCCATGCATTCATCCGTATAATACAAAACTAAGTATGACAATATATTCAAGGAAGGTTATATTACTTTACTAAATGAAATCATACCTTGTTTTTTCACTTGAATACATGTTGTCTCCTCAACCTTAACTTCCCCATGGTTTCAAAGAGGGTACAATGTGTTTCCCAACCAAGTGGATATAAGTCCCTATCCACCCCATCTAAGTGGATTATATGGTTCACTAAGAGATGTCAATCATGATATCCTACCATGTATATGGTGATTATATGTTAACCATTTATCTAAGAAGGTTCATGTACTATTACTAATTTGAGTTACCACTTCCCACAATAGGGTATGCTAAGGATTTGACTATGGGGGTTGGACCTTACTTACATATCCATCTATAGAACTCTATTTTCCCTACAGTCCATTGGATTACTAAGTGTTAAAATATGGCATATATCGCTTGCATTTCATTGGCCCTAAGGCTCACATTCTGCTTGCAAGAACCATCTAACTCTCTAGTATCACACTGGGCATCCATTTCTTACATACTATTAGAAATAAGGCTTACATGACACTGGCATAAATCATCCATGCCTCTAGATTAATAAGGGCATCCAGCATGCACAAGTCACTAGTTCACTATGGCTTATATGCCATTGCTAAAACTATCCCACTATTTATGCGGTATGGCTAAATAGTCTACAAGTAGAGCACACTCCATGATTGTCATCAAGTTGAAGCATCAATAAACTTATCTTGTATAGTTCATAGGATCTATCAATTAGTGATCACCTAAGAATGAGAGAAGCAATCTACATCTTAGGGGGTATACACCCTCTACCTATGCCCTCATAGAGTCCTTACTCTTTCCATCTTGTGTTGCCTTGAAAATTACCCAATGTATCAAGCTTATATCTTTAATTAGAAAAGAGACTCATAATTTAAAATTAACAATTTCTCAAGTCAAGCACCATTAAGGACTAATCTACATAATATGGGCAACAGTATAGTGTGAAGGATGCAATGTTCTAATCATTCCCAAGGTCCCTACAAACTAGTTCTCAACCAATAGAAAGTATTTAATACACTCGATAAAAATGGTAAATAGAAAAAACCAAAAATAAACTTGGAAGATGTCAATATGTAGCCCAGTATTGTGATTTTTGAGACCATTATAGTATGTTTCTTAGCAACAAAAAAATAAATTATTCTCGGAGAGGGAGTCTACTTATAACAATAAAATGGTTTTAGGCTATAGATTTAGGTTTTCTTCTTTTCTTCACTAATTTCCCTTCCCACATAATCCCTCTTCCAAACATAAATTACTATAAGCATTTATAATGTAGCAACCTATCACTACCTTTATCCTTGACTTATATGGTTTTAACTTCCTTACTCTAGCAATTACATGGAAAATACTTTAAATATAAATTAATTAACAAAACTCAAATATTTTTCTCATTTATTTTTCATATTCATTATATTCCCTTGAGACAAGAAGATGGGACAAAGCCAGGTTTAAATTTCATGGAAATAACTAAGGTCCAAGTCATTATGTTGTAATTAGCTAGTTTTGTGCAACCTTAACTATGTAACCTTGGAATGAGGTAAAGTATAAGAAGGTAAGGCAAAAAAATTTAGTAGATTTAACCATTTCACTACATTTATAAAAAATAATTCACAAAATATCATTTGAAACTATGTTCTTCCTCTTATCCCTAGCTAGTTGTTTTTTCTTTTCATTAGAATAGGTTGTAGTGGATTAAATCTTTGATAACAATACTAGGGTCTATGTCAGAAAGTCCATCTAGTGTAGCTCTATTTAATGACTTGAATGGTAAGATGAAAATGAAGAGCAAAGGGTAAGTGATGTACTTGGAAGCATCCCAAATTGACCCTAGGAAAAATAACATTTCCTAGGTCAACACTTCCAAGGTTCATGGGTATGTAAAATAAACTTGTTAAGTGGAAATTTGGACTATTCAAACCTAATTTTCCCTCAAATAATAAGAAACATGCATGCCATAGGTCACAACAATTATAAGAAGGTATTCATTAACCTACCAATATATTAACCTAAATTTTTACCATAAAAAAAAGGAAATGAGTTCAAAAGGAAGAGAACCTATTAATATTACACCCAACTTAATCCTTCCACCTAAAACATAATTTCTACTCCACCTCTTCAATCATCATTCCTCCTCTTCTCAAAAATTGCCTTTTTTTTCTACAAACTATCCTCGTTTATCTTCCTCTGGTGTCCTCCTCTACGTCCCATCAATTATACCTATTCTCTACAAGTATATATGTCTTTATTGGCATGGTATGGCCTTCCCCTCAATTCCCTTGCCTGGTAAGGCCAACCAACCATTAATTTTCCTAGTCACCTCCCCTACTTGACCATAGTTTTCACTCTTTTTCCCATTTCTAGTCACACCTCTCATGCATTTGATTTCACATTTTTTCTTTTGTTTAATATTTCCTTATTCTATAGGGACAAATAAGATGAACCTTTGGTTTAACATTTATTTTTTTCCTTACTTTTCTTCCTAATAATAAGAAAAATATCTTATTTATTTTCTTTGTGATGGCCATAAAATTTATAATATTCTTTATTCTCAATTATTCTAATAAATCCATAAATATGATTTCATGAATTTTTTAGTCATTCCTAAGGTGGACCTAGCTCAATTTGGGGTTGTCATCAATTCCTCTAGAATGTAATAAAAATTTATCGAATAACTAAAATTGAATGGGTGCTTGGGTTCCTAAGGTTAGTCGTAAGGATTAAAACAAGTCACAAAAAACTCAATTTGGGGACAAAAGAATTATTTAAATATCACCTGTACATATTTTATACCTAGTTATATGAACTTATGCTCAACAAAATGTTACTAGAAAAGTATTGACTCAAAGGTTGACACTACAATCTATGTGTATCTCTTTATTAAACCATATAACCCACCTCACCTTGCACCTTGGATACATGCAATCAAATCATATTCCTCACACAATTCCACCAATCCGACATTAGTCTAGGTTAGTCAAAAAACATAATCAATGTATTAAATTTAATAAACACAACTACTTAATCATATTCATTAATAGTAGTCATCAATAGTTCATAATATCATTCATATATGCACACATAGGTCCAATTACATATTATGATTAGAAGTTCCACCCCTAGTCCAAATTACAACGAGGCTAGCAAGTCTCACAAGAAAATAAAGAGATTCCTAGTGAATGTGACAAATGAATGTCAAATTTTACCAAAATAATTGTATGCAAAACTAATTGTTTTACTCATTTTTTAAATAATATAAATAAATAAAACTAAGTATAATTAAACTTGAGAGAATAAATAAATTGTGTCAAAAAGAGAAAAAAATACAACTATTAAAAAATCCATCTGTTTTAGAAAATAGAATAATTATAAGCATGTGTCAACCTAACAAAATAATTAGTTAGAAAATCTATATGCAAAGAAAGTCTATGGTTTTGATAGAACCAAGTTATATTAGCTTTATCTACATAATTGTGACATCCAACAAAACTATTAACTAGAAAATCTATACATAGAAAATGTCAATAGTTTTGATAGAAGGAAGTTATATTCACTCTATCTACTATCTACATAATTGTGAGACAAAAAAATCATGTGCAAAAAAGATCAATATTAACTCTACCTACATAAATATGACATATGGAACATTTTATTTTATTTTTTGGAAAGATCAAAGGCTTTGATGAAAATTAAATAAAGTTAGCTCAATCTTATCTATATGATTATGAGATAGAAAGGTTGAAGTAATGACCCATTTAAAGTGGCAATAAATACTTGTTTAGTACTGGACCACATTGTTAAAGAGCTGAGTGTTCCAATAAAGTTTGAAGAATATGTGAATGTCAATGGTCATAAGTGTGCAGTTTAGATAGGTAATATGTTTTTTTAATATTAATTATTTTATAAAAAGATTGTATTTACAAAGTTAATAAGTGTGGATATTTTATGATATTATGGAAGTGGTGTTTTCCTAATATTAAAATATGCGATGAAATTGTTTAAATAAATATAACTTTTGATTAAGATTTGTTTAAATTATTAAAATTAAATTTGCACAGTCAAACACAACATGATGTTATTGAGACCCTCTCAAATTTTAAGAAAATTAATTTGATAGCAGAGGTCTTTCTTAACTCCAACACAGTAATAATCAACCAATTTCTTTTAAAAGCAGTTTCATAAGTGAAAATGTTGATTTATTGCTTGGTTTAATCTCCAAAATAAGTGAGTGGGCAAATAACAAGATAGAGAGTAAACTAACTGATTCTCTTTCATGGTCATGTTCAGAGGTCTATCGTATTCAATTTATCAGTTGTGAACTAATCTCATGATCAAGCAGAACAGACTTAACCAGCAAGAAACATATTTGTGATAAACGTGGAAGTGGGATTTAGAGAGAGGGTTATGATGATTGGCTTATCATGAGAGGCTCCAATTCACTTTCAGTAGCTATGTTAGCTAACTAACGATGCTTCACTTCCTTCAATCAATGTAACTTCAACATTATGACTATAGCTTGGCAAGACAAGGGCGCATCCCCTATTCTTGTGATATCACAAATTGATGATAGATGTTAATGTAGAATGGCTTAAGTTAGATATTAATGTGTGTATAAATTTTGGAAATTAAGATATTAAGGTTTCTAGTAAGTTTCAGTTTTTAATTTTAATTGGTGTATGAATAAGGGTAGTTTATGTGATTGAAGATTATAAGGACTAAATAATTAGGGTCTTGAGAATGGGGTTCTAGTTATTGTCGATTTCATCATATTAAAAAAATATTAGAATAGAGAGAACTCATTAGATCCAATCATAAAGTACTAAAGCCAAACATGTGTTGAAAAGTCATTGGGTAGAGTCATGGTAGCAAAAAACCTTTTAATACTTGCAGCAAGTTTGAATCTTTGGTTTCAATCATTTCATGAACAAGGGTAGGTTATGTGGCCAAAGATTAAAAGGGCTTAATAATTACGGCCTTGTAAATAAGGTCCTAGCTAGAGTTGATTCCTCCATATATAAAGATAATAATCATTAGAATGAGAGAAGTCATTAGATTCAATCATAAAGTACCAATGCCATGCATATGTTGAAAATTCCTTGGATGGAGCCATGGTAACCAAAGTCCATCTTAAGACTTTTCTTTATCCCTAATTTTACTCTTTTGATTGTATTTATACTAAAAAAATTACCATTTTAAAAAGGTGTCTTGGAAATAGTGAAGTATTTATTGTAGTTTGTCATTTTTTATTCGAGTTTTGATATTATAACGGTGAAAATATATATTGTACTTTTCATCTTTGTTTTGAACTCATTTTGAATTGGTTTGTACTTCATGTAATGACAAATGTATAAGTAATGTGATTTATACTAAAAGTTGGTACATAACTTGAGACTTATTTGATCTCATCTACACTCATTCCCAAAGATTGGTCATAATCCCTACTCTATGTATTTCCTACCCAAGTTTAGATCCACAACTTGAAGGATTGACCCAAACCAATTTATAATTTACAAAAAATAGCCTTTAACTCTTGAAATTCAAATTCAAATTTGGCATCCTATTTATCCTTTCCCATTAGCCATTATGTGCTAATTCAAAGTACAAAATATTTTACTTGCCACCTTCAAAGTTGTATTTAAGGAGTAGCCCTTATTCATTTTATGCATTGAAGAATCATTCTAGATCTTCCACTACAACTTACATTAGGATTCCAAGAGCATCATTATTGCTTTATTTTCTTAAGTTAGCATATCAAACATATTGTATAACTACTTGTTATCTTTGATCTTTGTTCCTAACTATTAAATTATCCCATCTAGGGGTTTGACTAAGGGAGAATCCCTCTAGCGATAAAAATACTCAAAGTTATTCGTAAACACCATTAATTGAACCTTATTTTAAGCATAGACACCCAAATGAAACTTTTTCTAAAGGTATCAAGAGTCAAAAACATCAAGTTCAAGCGCACAAGTCAAAGTTCACTTCCACACAAAAAATTTAGTCTTTCATTCATGGATCTAATCTAGTTCATTTGTGTGCTTGTGGATCTAACCTAGACAAAATTTAAGAACAACCTAGTTCATATTTCACCATTCCTCTTCAAAGACATCGAAGAATACATTCATTTTTGAGTTGAGGTTAAAAAATTATGATCAAAATAATATCTATAAATATAATCAACTACTAAAATCATATACTAGCTTTCATTTCTTTTAATGCATAGGTTTCTAATTGTATGATTTATTTAATTTTACCAATGACAATGAAGACTTTGTTTCATGATGATTCAGTTTCTTTTGCACATTCTAGTGGCCTTTCCTCAAAGAATTCTATGAATCTACCTATGTATCATGATGATATATCATTTTCTATGGAAACATGGTTTCTTGTTTGGATCCTTTTATTCTTCCCATGATAGATAATTTATTACTTATGGAAAATATTATTCTACATGGATTTAATATGAGGATAATGGGCTACCCATTGATGACATCTCATCCTCCATTTTTACACATAATATGGATATACATATGGATTTTGGTCAGGTCTCATGTGATCTTTTGCATTCCATCATGACTAGATTGGACTACATAGACAATCATATTAATAATTATGATCAAAGATTTTATAAAGATTTTATTAATAAAATTTTGCTCAATCCTTTAGCATATGATCTATTTTTTCTTATCCTTCTCCAATAAATTTATGCTACCTTATCTTAAAATGTATGATGGTAGAGGTGATCCAGGTTGCTTCTTTTAAGGTCCTTTCAAGTTAAATATTTCAATTATTTTCATGGGGACAATTTTCTTACTAGATTGTCTGCAACAAGCTTGAGCGGTATTGCATTCATGTGGTTTTTTTATTACCACATTCTTCTATCATTTCCTTTGTGGATTTGGCGAGTAATTTAATGAAATGTTTTCACTATTTAATATCAAGCCTAAATAATTATTGTTTGAATCACGAAATTCAAAAAAGAAGAGGAGATGGATAAGGCTTACATGTTGATATTTCAACCCTTGGTTATAAACATTAATTTTCATTAAAGGATGATGATTCAAATTTAATTGATTGATGGTTTACTTCTAAAATTTAAAACTCAATTATATTACAATATTTATCGTTCATTTTCATATTTACCCATTTTTGTGTACAAATGTGGATATTTTTATTGTAATAGATGTTTTATCAAAATCTTTTTAGATATTCTTCTCAATCCCATGAGGACCAAATAGATTCGAATGTAAGAAACTAGGGAAGTTAGAACACAAATTATTTCTCATAGTGAGTATCATCATGAACACATCAAGCCACAAATATTAATAGAGTTCACTAAATTGTAGAAGCCTCCCCATATTATATTTAAGGATTAGTACTAATTCATTTTATACATCAAAGAATGATTATGGATATTTCACTATTACTTGCATCAAAATTATATTATTCTCTTATATTTAGAATCTATGTATACTATATGATTCCCTAGTGCTTTCAATATTTGTTCCTAGCTATCTAACTAACTCATCTAGTTATTCAATGTTATTAAACACAATCACCAAGATGTAATAATTCCAAAGAATTCACCAGACATTGAATAATATACTATACTTCTTTTATCCCTTCCCTATCACATTTATACTATCTATGACTAATCTCATCCTCTTTTAGGTTATTTCCTTAGAATCTCAAGTTAATGTAATATTCTTGTATATTTTAATTTAATTCTAGTCTAAAATTATACATCATAATTATAACTTTAATATTGATTCCTTAAATTTATCAATTAATTTTTTATTTTGTTTTTTTGGTTGAATCCAACTCATGCATGCCTATCCTTCTAGGGTGGTTTTTATATTCAAACCCTTTTGTGGAAAAGAGTAAGTGAAGCAATTCACTATTTAATATATGTTCAATTCAAATTTCAATCAAGTTCCCATGGGGCTTGATAGTGATCAACTGCTCATAAAGGCTTGATGGAGGCCGATCTTCCACAAAGGCTCAATGGCAATCAAAATCCCAAAACGTTCACATAGAGGCCATAGATCCATGATGTTCAATAGTGGGCCAATGTTCCACATGGTTTTGTTGGAGGTCATTTTTTTGCAAAATACCAAAAGAGGAAGAAAATGATGAAAGAGGAAGACAAAAAAGAAGCAGGTATTTCCAAGTGAACTAGAAATTTACTTGCATGCTTTAGAGAGAAGGTTTTTTAGTGGGTTAAATTAAACCATGGAGAGATTCATTTACAAGAATAATTTACAATACTAAAAAATCCCTTTGATTTACAAACATTTTTTTTCTCTAATGGTGACCAAATTTTACAAGGGTTGAAACCTTAGAAGCTCCTTCAACTTACAGTCACATTGAGAGTAAAAATGACCAACCCTCAAAATGGTAACAAAGTGGTATATGAAAATCCATTGCTTAGGTGCCTAGTTTGCATGTAGGATCCTTAAAATGATGAAATAGTGAATAACACAAGGAAAACCATCATCCCCTATTTGAAATTATCAATCCCTTCCAGTTCATGCTTAAAATTGAATAAAAAAACACCTATAAATGCATCCAAATTATCATAAGAGGTGTACATGGAGTATATTCTCTAGATACGCAGATCACTCTTTCATTTATGAAACCTCTAGATCTAGTGTACAAGATAAGGATGAGGGATAGAAATAATTTTTTTTGAATGAGCTCAGTTAGTAAATGAAAAAAATACCATTAGGTTTGAAACCCTAACCATCGTATTAAATATATCATGGTTCGCCTTCATCTTTTATTCCATTTGAATCCACACATTTAGAGTAAACAATAATTTTTGGGTGTTAAAAATATGATTTTGTAGTTTTAGATCCTTAACAAGTCATTAATGGCATCTTAGGACAAGCTAAGGTGGGTGAGAGAAAAACATAAAAAACTCAAGAGTTTGCCTTTTAGGGGTTGAGGGTTGGGAGTGATTCACAACTCATGCCACTTATTGAGGGAAAGAGATTGGGTATATGGCATATACCAAGTATCCAAATAGTAGAAAGTTCAAACACACAAACTCAAAGGGATGACATAGTGAAAAGGTGTCATGGATACCTCATGAAATGTGCCTAGGTAGGGGAAAGTCTAAAACATTGACAATGATAAGAGAACGAGTACAAAACAAGTGAAAGGTATGATGGGATGGAGAAGTCCAATACTTTGACATGAATAAATGAAAAGTTAGACTTGAGGGAAAAGGCATGTTGAGAAAGTGAATTACAATGTGCCAATAAAAGAAAAGGTAAAATTGGACTTAGAAGGGAAGTAATGTGTGCATGAGGAAGTTCAAAATATCGAAAGCTTAACAACCAATAAATACTTAGATAAATGATTAGAAAATATTCCATAATTAGACCATATACTTGGGTATTAGCAATCACTAGCACATGATAGGCCCAAGGGGAGAGAAAGGGGGAAAAGCAAAAGTAAATTTGATAGACCCACTTGGGCTTTCTCATATTAGTGGGGAAAAAAGGGTCAAGACATACAAGGGGGTAGAATTCAAACACACAAAAAAAAAATCAAATTGGGAACCAATAGTGTGTGTGTGTATACTTGGGTATTAGCAAGATTTCACTAGCACGTGATAGGACCAAGGGGAGAGAAAGGTGGAAAATTAAAAGTAAATTTGACAAAGGAAGACCCGCTTGGGCTTTCTCATATTAGTGGGTCAAAAAGGGTCAAGACATACAAGGGGGTAGAATTCAAACACAAACAAACATAATCAAAATGGGGAACCAATAGTGTGTGTGTGTGTGTGTGTGTGTGTGTGTGTGTGTGTGTGTGTCAAGTTAGTTATAAGTAGCAGGTTAAAAAAGGTCAAGGCATGCAAGAGAGTAGTATTCAAGCACAAACAAACACAATCAAAATGGGGAACTAATAGTAGTTAGATATTACATTTTTGGGGAAGTTGCTATTAGAAAATTTATTTTTATAGTTATCTAGTACAACACAATTTTAAATTCTTAATACTTACACACACATATACATAATTGTAAGAGTGAAATTTATATATCCAAGGGTCAAAGGGGTTGTACTTAAATGATAGGTCCATAGATTTCTCAAGATGGAGATCCAAGTTTGAATCCTCAAGTGATATCTCAATGTCAAGTGCATGTGTTCCAATAGTATCTCCATAGTTGAGCAGTATACTCACAAGTTATAAGTGGTATTCCCACTAAGTTAAATAGTAGATCCCTACAAGTTTATTATAATGGTGTTTCGTGAACTAAAACGAAACCCACCTAGCAATACTTTAAAAAACATTCACACCCATGCCAATTGGAATTTAGTTTTAGGCCCATTTCGATGGAATTAATTAATGCAATTATATATTGATAAATGGTGCACTCTTATGCAAGGTTGGGCTTATTTTTTCATGTATTTTTTATTCATATTTATAATTTCCCATATTTTTCTCTATTTTATCCATATTCACACATATTTCCACATATATGACATTTAGTATGCCCATTATTTCTACCCATATGCAAACGTTCATTGTTTACCTATATAATATTATTTTCATCAAAATGAGCCCAAAACTAAATCAAAACTATCATGAGTATGCAATTTTTACTATTGCAACTACTAACAACTTATACATACATATGCAAACACACACACACACACACGTACGCACACGCACACACACACACACACACACACACACACACAAATCCATGCTAATTTCAAATATAGTTTTGGGCCCAATTTTATAAAATGACTTAATCAAATTATATATCAATTAATGACACAATTTTATTCAAAGTTGGAGCTCATTCTCCCATGTTACTCATTCCTATTTACACATTCATACCTATATTGCATTTTCCTTATACATATTGAATGAAATTGTTCCATCAAAATAGACCCAAAATTAAATCAAAATTGGCATGGGTATGCAAATTTCACTATTAAAAATTAATTTCAATTTAGTTTTGGGTCCATTTTAAAGGAACGACTTTATACAATTACATGTTAATAAAGAGCACACTCTAGTGCAAAGTTGGGTTTATTCTCCAATGCTATTAATTATTGTTATTAACACACTCTCCCACACTTAGCTATGTCTTATCCATATTCACACATGTTTCCAACTATTTCCACCCACATGTTGACATTCACTCTCTAAAACTACACAGTTGAATCCTGATAGCAATATCACAATTTGACACGCTATGGAAGATACCTCCTACTTATCAATTCACTCTCTATCCAAATATTATTGTTTCCATGTCCTAGGTTGATCTCACTAGCACATGATCGATCTCACATCCACATATCTAGCCCCTAAAATTATAAAATTTAACTTCAATTTTTTGTTGACTCACACCCATTTTATCACTATCATGAGTTGACTAAACAAATATTTTACATGATTTATTGCTTCATGCTTCTATTTATTGACATTCAATTACTTTCATTTCTGATTTGGTTATTCCTCTCATATTTTATAACCATTTACAAAAATCATATGTATTGGAGAGAAGAATCATTCTAGCAATACTTCAATTGGAATACTAAAATGAATCTAAATCTACATTATCATTCTAGAGCATCTACAAGCTTGAAGATTGTTGGCCTCATTTATTTCCACAACCATAAAGTTAGTCTTTCTAGTGGGTTGACCTGGAAGAGTTTGACCTTGGTGATATGACAATCTCCCAGGATATTTTTTAATACCACAAATCTTTGAAAATCAACAACGTAGTTTTAAGTGACATGTGTCGCATTTATCCACTAAGAACACTCCTATTCCTACAAATTACAAGTCATACCTACATGAACGGTCAAATCCACAATATGTAAGATTGATTTTGCATGCAATATATCAGTCCACCAAATTATCTAAGCAACCTAATTCAACAACATAGTTTTAAGTGACATGTGTCGAATTTATCCACTAAGAACACTCCTATTCTTACAAATTACAAGTCATATCTACATGAACAGCCAAATCCACAATATGTAAGATTGATTTTACATGTAATAGATCAGTCCGCCAAATTATCTAAACAACCTAATTCAAATTGCATTATTCTACTTCCAACATTTAACATATTCTACTTCCAAAATATCAGAAGTTTGTAGTTCTAAATTGCAACTCAAGTAAATAGGCCATTGATCTCTTTTAAAAATATTAACGTACACGCCCTTGGACCTCGATCCATATACTTGAAACAAAAAGTACCAACTCTATGAAGTCGGGACCTGGGCAATCATTAGTATATTTTTCTGTCGGGACCTGGGCAATCAAAAGATTCAAATGAAGTGGCGGGAATATGATAAATTCCACTAAGACAGCGTACTACGCGCTATATCTCCATTAAGACAGACTGGTCGCCCCTTGTTACGGGCGGTGCGCTCACATGGGGGCCTTTATCGAACTCGCTGGATGCGTCTGCTCATGTGCAGTTTCTAGACTTTTCAAATGACAATTAAAATTACGAAGAATATTTCAACATAGAGTTATACTGAATATTTATTTAAATTTTGTTTAAATTGTTTTTAGTATATGTTTATATAATATTAAATTGTTTAATTTAAATATGAAATATTTATTAATAAGGATCATTATTTAATATTTTTAGTGTGAACAAGATGTAAAATATTTCTTTGATTCTACAGTATTATTAGAAAAGCTTGACATTGGTTTCTAGACTAAGAGTGAGGCCACATGGGGGGTCTAAGGATCTATTTTGATGGAGCAAGTGGTCCCATGAAGAAAAAAATTTATGCTACAGGATTAATTAGAACCTTCTCTTGAAAATTAGCAGCCCCCACCTTAGGACTGCAATTTGAGATGGTGAAATTGAGGTCGGGCTAGAAATTCCTCTTTACAGCTTAGAATTTTTTTTTGAAACTTGGAAATCATCTGATTTTTTAGATCCCGTGAGAGAAAATTATATTTATTTATTAATTTTTATCAAAATATTGCAGTTTATTCCTTAAATTTTGAAGCTTAAATGTTTAAGCTGAACTGCATTATTAAACTCATGGAACCACCAGGTTTAAAATATTCCTAAAAAATCTTAACAGCACCCACTGAATTTTTTTTGAAAGCCCCTTCCATAAGATCTTACCCTATAGCACTTATTTATAAGTACTCTTTCCAATTGTTTATCATCAAAAGTGCTCTTAAAAACCTCTACACCTCTGCCGTTGATTTTTAAAGCAGGCCTCTTGTCAAACAAGGGTGAGTCTCTGCTCGCCCGATTTTGATACACAGATATTACAATACAAGTTTTTTCTTTTCTCTAATTATTTAATTAACTGCACTATATAGTCTTTACTAACTACCTTAATATCACGTTTGATATTCTTATTATTACAGAAAGAAGAGAACATTAAATGATTATAATGAAATTGTTGTTATTGCAGAGAGAGAAGAGATGGTAGAGAGCAGATTAAGAGTGGCACTTTATATGTTGTTAGTGTTGATGGCAGTTATGGTGAAGGGAGATCCAACATGTAGTCCAGCAGGGAACTTCTGGTGTAACAGTGGGCGGTGTTGCAGCATCTATAACTGGTGTGGAAGTACATCAGACTATTGTGTATCTGGCAACTGCCTTGCTCAGTGCTGGCCTAACGCGGTTGCAGTTAATCAGTCTAGTTTGAATCTGTCCCAACAGAACCTTACCTCAGCCTCTCCATAGCAACCCATGTCTGATCTGGCTGGTTGCAGAGGATCTTGTAGTAATCAAAATAGCTTATTAGAATTAGTTAATGGTTTATTAAATGAGTGGAGTCATATCAAAAAATTTGATCATTATGTAGTGGCATTTATGTTAGATGATTTGTTTGCAAAATAGTGGTTACAAGATTGAGTCCTTAATATGTATTCTATTATACAGACAGTGTGTTCTTTACAGAGCGAATATGGTTTACGTGAGACCTTGTATCTGTCTGGAAATGCAATACAACATCATTTTCACTGTTTTTCCCATTTTCAAAGATATTAGCAGAGTGTGCCCCATTATTTAAATTTTAGTTATGTGCTCTGTTTTTACAGTTTTAACCTTAAAATTATCAGGATGCATAATCTGTAAATCAGTGGTAAAAGTTTCTAAAATATCGCATGAAAGCTTCAAAAATTTTATGGAGTGTATTTTGCTAATTTCATGGCAACTTTTCTTTTTCATTTACATTTTTCATGTTTTAAATCTGCATGTAAATATTTCAAAATGAAATAATATCTAATTTCTTTAAGGAAAAAATCTAGATCTCTCTAAATTCATTTCATTCCATTATTTAACACTTATTATTATTATTAATTGTTTGACACAGATACTCTCTAACATTTTAGACTTATAAGGGAGAGGGACCGATGGTGGGTAAGGCTATGCTGTGCGAGGGTTCCATGTCAGCAATTTTTTTTTTTTTTTGCAAACCTGAGATAGTCCACCTACCAACCAAAAAAAATCCATCCAAGAAAAAAATGTGCACATTTTTCAATGTTTTCAGACCACTTTTCGAAATCCACATTTTTTGAGCTCAAAAGTGGTGTTGTTCGATGGTGGACACTTGTTCCTTGCTTCATGGTTTCTCGCCACACTAGTACTAGCGAACTCAACTCTCATTTATTGCACATTAACTACCCAACATTCCTTCGACGTCGACATTTCCCCATTCACTTTGGCATGCGTTTCATTTGGTATGTTTTGCTTTTGCTTCACAGCGACACCATTCATGCTTGGCGTATGCACTTTAAGTCGTCTAATGCAGGACCAATGGTGGTTCACTTCGAGGCCGGTGGTGGTGAGACTATGGACAAGTGGTGGTGATGCATATTTTATAGTTTCTGTGTTTTTCAACACCTCCATTGCCATAAGGAAAAATATTTAACTTTTTCCATCATAGGTGAGGCTGTGTTCAAACCTCACAAGGGAAATATCTATCCATTGCATGATTTTTTTCGAATTTAGTTGCATGTTTCTCTATAACTAGCTTCTGACTAGTCGACTAGAAGAAATATGCATAGTTATATTGGTAATGTTTGAAGTTACGATATGCTCGACTCTTCAAGGTTTCTTGGAGCTATATTATGGTTGACTGTGTATATATACATATATATATACAAATATATATGTGTATATGTGTATATATATACACACACAATCAATCAAGAAATGTATATTGTAGCAATATTGCACCTATAATATGGTCGAATGTGTGTATATGTGCATATACACATATATACATAGTTGGCCACAATATATTATTGTCTTTTTGTTTCTATACCTCTGCAATTTAGATAAGTATATTGACAGTATTTGAGGTTATGATAAGCTTCATTGTTAAGGGTTTCTTGTAGCTATATTATGGTTGACTATGTACACACACACACACACACATATGCATATGTGTGTATACACAATCGATCAAATAATATATAAAGCATACTACAATGTCTGTAAACAATGTATGCAACTCTCCCTATTAAGGGTATCATGCAACTATCGTTTGGCCAACTGTGTGTATATATATGCATACCATTTATGGGTTTCACAAGGTGGACTCTTAAGGGTTTCATGCACCTATGGTTTGGTTGATTGTGTCCTCTACTGCTGTGAACCCCTCACACAACATTACCCACTCCCCCATCGTCCTCTCTGCCCTATCCATTCTACTTTCACCTTTGTTGGTATGATCGAATTTTTGTTATCATTTTACATGCATTTATAGGATTTTTATCCTAAATTGGTAATCATTTTAGTTATCTAAATTTACATAGCATATTAATATTATAAATAAATAGGTGTGTATGGATGTATGGCATACATACATACATACATACATACATATGAATTACCATATATATGTATGTATGTATGGTATACATACATACATACATACATACATACATACATGATTAAAATGTATATATGTATACCATACATACATACATATCTATATGCCAATGCATATGTATGTACGTATGGTATACTCACATACATACGGTGGATAAAAAATCCATAGAGCTCCATTCGGGTTCATGTTATTTTTGCATATCCCTGGCCTGCGCCTTATATGTTTAAGCATCACCAACCCCCTTTTGCAACAACCTCGCCCACTTCTCCACGTGTCCACCGCACACTCCTTGAAGAGGCTTCTTCCCTTACTTCTCTATTGAGCCCTATCCTTTCGCCACGTGTCAAAAATGCGGGCCTTTGGGAGCCCTCTCTCCTTTGTTTCTCCTTTGAGCTCCGCCTGTGTGCCACATTACATCATTCCGCAAGAAACCTTTTGGCAATCCCCATAGCCAACGTTCAAATGCAAACTTATCCACGTGTTAGCTCCGTGGGGATTTTAATCGAAAGGTTGGAACGAACGAGTGTGAAGCCCTGTCTCTTCGCCATGTGTCCTAACCAACTCTATGGGTGAGTGACATGTGTCACCTGGAGAGTTTCGGTGCTTCTTCCTTGGGACCACAGTCATCATTTTGTTGGGGAGTGCATCTTGTTTAAAGGCGACTATGTACTATGTATATCGAATCTTTCTATTACAATGGCTTTGGGAAATCATGGTGATGGATATCATTTCTTGTACTTGGAAATCTTTTCAGTTATTGGCTCTCTAGCAGTGGATGATCTATATATACTACTCTTGCTCTTTGAGAAAGGGTTCAAAAATCACACAAAAGAGATTGAAAAGCTCTAAGCCTTTGTAGTGTTTTTTGATTATTGTATTAAGACTTACAGACTGTGCCAATTCTTCGGCCGAGCTTTGTTTCTTCTAGTTAATATAAGACATTATATTGTGCTACTTGTTGTGCTAAGTAGTTTATTTGCACAAATTTTATAATTTCAATAGAAATTTACTATTTGGATCATGTCTCAGACTCTTCTTGTTCAATAGATGTATGTGGAAGTTATACTATGTCATTTGATTAACTGCTTAGGATTTTCATCTTTGTTTTATGTTATTCTCAGACATGCAGATTGTTGAATAGGCCCTCAAACCTCATCTGAAAGGAAGGTTTCCCATGCCCACATAACTAAATCTTGGTGCATCACCTTAGGGATTAATCTTTATTTTTTATATCTGCTTTCTTTTCCCATTATAAACCCCAATTACAGAAGGAGTCGACTTCTTTAAAAACCTAGAGGTTACTCAATTTAGCACAATTGGTCCCCCCATTAACTGAGTTTCCCATAAGGCTATTTTTCTAGCAACTTTAAGCATCTACAGTTCTTGTTTTGGCACACCTGGTGGGCCTACATTGAATGTATCTAAATCTTAAGTGGGTGTATGAACCATAAACTTGTTACTAGATCCCAAACTGTGAATAACCCTAGCCTACTAGTGCCACCACTAGTAACAGTACAAACAAGAACATGTTCGGTAAATGTCCCAACCCCTCCACCAGCCATGTTTCCAATCACTAACAAATATTATGTGGCATGGGATGCCAAAAGCTCTCTCATAGCACCAGTAGCACCAATCGTTTGGGCATCTATCCCAACCTATGCTTTTAAATTTGTACCAAAATTCACTAGGGAAGGCTCAAAGACACCATCCAAACATCTACAAGATGTGGTGGACGTGTGTCTAGTGCATGATGTAACTAATCAAAATGTAGTGTTGAGGCTACTTGTAGCCTCTTTCAAAGGCAAGGCCCTTGATTGGTACCACACTCTGGGAGCCAATACCATCGGTACTTGGGACTAGCTCGAAGATCCTTTCTAGTAGTGGTTTTCGAAGAATAGAGATTGGTCCTTGCTATTCCCATAGCTGGTGACCATCAAGTGGGCCCCTCAAGAGGCAATGACCAACTTCAATGCCAGGTTCCATATGACTTGGAAAAGGATCCAGACCATGATCCACTTGCCTCTTGATTTGGCATTCATGTTCTACCTGAAATCTATCAATGCCAACATCTCAATGACGATTCAGTCTCTTGGTGGAAACACCTTGTCAGACGCATATAACATTGTTGTTACAGTAGAGAATAATTTGATTGATACCGAAAAGCTACCACCTCGGCTTGCAATGCCTATATTTATGGAATTGTTAGCTCCAACCCTGGAGATAGCTTCAATCAGTGCGCCTACTCCTCCTTAATCTATGTATGCATATCCAAGCGCACCACAAAACATTGCTTCTACATCTAACTCTTCAAGGGATGAGATGAGTGATGTCAAGGAGTTGCTGCGAAACATCTCAAATGAAATAACTACGATCAAGTAGAATTAGTCCATGCCCCAAAAGCCAACTTACCAAAATTACCAAGGTGAAAGACCTTCCTACCAGCAAAACCAGTTCCAAGGAGGCTCATGCACGAGTCCACAGGTTCAAACAAGTAATCAGATGGTTTCGGTGCCTACTCTACTACCTAATGTCCCATCGAGTTCAAATAGAGAGTTGGTAGCAGGGAAAAATAATCATGTTGATGATATCAATCCCTGGTGCTTCCCTTGAAACGAAGCACATATGCCCTGAAATTGTCCACATGGCAATCTACAACAAAGAGTGGCGGAACAACACAGTCAAGGCATTGCATCAAGTTCAAAAGGCTATGCATATGCCTCTCCATAAATGGAAAATGTGGTACTCACTGTGCAAATGCAAGGAATATCCCTAGAGCAAGAAACTAATATAGCTCTCGACCATGGGCTCTTCTCATGGATGGAAGAAGAAGAGGCGATGTTTGCAAATGAGGCGTCCACATCAGAGGCCCAAAAAGTGTAATTAGATTATAACACTCACTTAAAGAGGAGATTCATAGGTGAATCGGTCACTCCACAGCCCAAAAGTGTCCCCGACCAAGCTCCTGGTACCACCACAATTTCACAACAATGTCTGCCCTGCAACGAGATTATTATAACAAGGTCTAAGGAGTAGAATTTTTTGAATCTGCCACCATTCAATGTGGTGGAACAATTGAAGAAAGCCTCTGCTAATGTATCTCGCTGGGATATCTTAGCTATTCTGAAGCAAAAATCATTGTTGCAAAAGGACCTACTAGAAGATACGAGCATAGAGCTGATAGAGAAACTCTACAAAGGAGAGACCATTGATGTGCCATCTCAAGCCAAAGTCCTCATGAACAATGGAGAAGAAGTCTCTGCTAAAAGTAAAGGTAATCCTAAACTGAAACCCTTCTTCTTGACCCTCATTTTGGGAAAGAAATTGTTGCACAATTCTATGATTGACTTTGGTGCTAGCACCACAGTCATGCCCAAGCAAATAGCCAAAGCCTTAGGACTTAGCTATGAACCTTTAAATAAAGGGGTTATGAAACTTGATGCCCAAATAAGGTTGAAACTATAGGTGTCATCAAGAACCTCCCTTTGACTTTGTTCTCCTTCCCTAGCATCAGTGTTCCACAAGATACCATAATCATTGATGTTCCTCCCATGTTCGATCTTTTCTTATCCCGAGAGTTCACTTCCAAGATAAGTAGATATCTTTCCTTGGATTGGTCACACTTGATCCTCAGGACCAAGCATGGAGCTAAAATGAAGATAGTATTTGAACCTTTGCATTCAGAACATGTAGCAAATGAAGCCATGATCAAATTTAAAGCTACTCATACTTCTATCACCAAGGATGCAATGTATTACACTGAGTTACTAGAAGATGAGAAGGTCACTGGAGACCGAACTGATCAAGAGGAAGTCCTCTTAAGTGAATTTATAGACATTTTTCCTTTCGACAATTATCATGCCACCGGGTTGGGAACCTATGTCATCTATGATGAGGATCAAGTGATCTTGAGGGTCATGAAGGAACCCGAGGGTGGTCAAGCCTCAGAGCTATGGACGCTACATTTTGATGGAGCAAGATGTAAAGTTAGTGCAGGAGCCAAGATATGCTGGACATCTTCATCCAATGAAAAGACACTCAAGTCTTTCTGTTTTCAGTTTGCCTGTTCGAACAATGAAGCTGAATATGAAGGGCTAGTGCAAGGTTTAATCCTTGCTGAGCGGATGGGTGTTAAAAAAATAATGGTTTTCAAAGACTCTGAGTTAATAATAAATCAATTCTAGGGAGTCTCTGCAATGAATAATGTCCACATGAGATCTTATAGACATAGGGTCTGGGACCTAATCAAAATTTTTGAAGCTTTCAATATTCAAGTGGTGCCTAGAGAACAAAATGCAGCTGCAAATCACATGGTAACAATTGGATCCCAATTTGACCCTTCTTTCGAGTTGATTGAGAACATACATTAGTACGATTAATTGTCTAACCTACAATCCTAGATAATGGCCAAAGTTGGCAAGTTTTCGAAAGTGATGAACACATCGCCTCATTCATTTGGCATTCAGGAGAGTTCGCTAATCAACTCCAACCGAAAATTAAAGAGGAGAAAATTATCCAACTCAGGTCTAACAAGCTTCCAAAAGGACTTGTCACTCTCAAAAACCTATTCGATTGTGATGATGTAAGGAATAAAAAGAGGAGGTTTGTAGTGGATAAAAGTGATTATGCAGATCTTCAGGTCAGAGATGGAAGGAAGCTTAAGGTCAAGAAAGATGTCCCACAACATGATAAAGAATGACTCGTACATTTTTGTGAAAGATATGAAGGAGTAGTAGCCTGGTCATATGACAACCTCAGGGGATATGATCCTAAAATCATCCAGCATACTATAGAGCTGATGGAAGGCGCAAAACCTGTCCACCAAAAGCAAAGGCCATTAAATCCAAAGATTGAGGCATTAATGGCGCAAGAATTGACAAAGATTATTCACTCCTGGATCATCTTCTCAATTAAGCACAACACATGGGTATCCAACCTGGTTCCTATCCAAAATAAGAATGGAGGCATCTGTCTATGCATTGATTTCTAGGATTTGAACAAAGCATCCCTGAAGGACCACCACCCCTTGCCTTCTATGGAGTCTATCTTGCAAACAGTGGATGGCTCGCAAATGTTCTCTCTGCTGGAAGACTTCTTCGATTACAACTAGATCCAAGTCAAAGAGGAGGAATGACACAAAACAACGTTCACTACCAAGTGGGGAACATTTTCCTATGCAAAAATTCCTTTCGGCCTCTCAAATGTAGGACCTACCTTTCTATGATCAATGGATATTGCCTTTAGAGAATTTATCAATAAGATCATTTTAATCTACTTGGATGATCTTACCGTGTTATCTAAGTCAAAGGATGATCATTTTGATCATCTTGAAATGCTTTTTGAGAAATGCTAGGAGTTTGGGATTTCCCTGAACCCAAAAAAATGTATCTTCAGAGTACCTCAAGGTAAATTATTGGGACATGTAGTGTCCAAAGATGGTGTTGCTATTGATCCAGATTGGGTGAAAGCAATCAAGAAACTTCCTCTTCTAGTGAAAAAAAAGGGAGTTCAGTCCTTTCTAGGAAAGGTAAATTTTGTAAGAAAATTCATTTCTAATTTTGTGGGGTTAATTAGACCTATCACCCTGATGCTAAAAAAGGAGCAATTATTCAAATGGACTAAAGAACCTAGGGAAGGATTTGAAAAGTTTAAGGAGGCTATTTCTTTAGCCCATGTTCTGGTAAATTCAGACCTATCAAAGGAATTCATAATGTATGCGTTCAGTAGAAAATCTAGCATTGCTACTGTTTTGACACAAAAGGATGATGAAGGAAAGGGAGAACATTTGATAGCCTTCCACTCCCAGACCTTAAAGGACTATGAGACAAACTATAACTTTGCCGAAAGGAAAGCATTCACCATTGTTAAGGGGCTCAAGAAATTTCAACATCTTATATATTGCAACAAGGTAGTGGTATATGTCATGCATTCCAGTGTGTACGAGTACATTATGGAAGGGGAAAACACTAAAAAATGGTCCAACTAGATAACTAAGATCCTAAAATATGACATTGAGTTTATGCCCACCAAGACCATGCGGGAAAGAGGATTTTGTGAGTATACGACATGTGATGAAGAAGTTACAATTGAGGAGGAACAACCCGAGCTTGTCCTAACGAATGAACCCGAACCTAAAGGCTGCTAGGTAGCAGCCAAAACAAGATTCATGTAGACCAAGAAATATCCGGCAAACCTCCCATCTCAAATGAAAAGATTCTATGAATTGCAAAATAGTGAATATGCACTCATTGAGGGGGTCCTTTTCAAAAGGAAATTCAATGGTGTTCTTCTGTACTACATCACCTCAGAGTAGGCGAAGAAGATCCTAGACATATTTCACAGCAATCTGACGAGCGGAAATTTCTCTGCAAAGACCACCGCCATCAAAATTATGTGTGCTGGGTATTTTTGGCCTACACTTTTTAACGATTCATACTCTCTGGTTAAATAATGCAAAGAATGCCAATTCTTCATGGGGAGGAGGAAGAACTCAACAATGCCCCTGAAGCCAATAGTGGTTGAAGAATCCTTCACGTAGTGGGGACTAGATTTCTTTGGGATGATTAATCCCACCTCTAGCGCGGGACATAAATGGATCCTCATAGCCATAGATTATTTCACTAGATGGACCAAGGCCATGCCCCTAAAGAATGTGATAGAGGCAGAAATTGTGTATTTCCTCAAGGAACTTGTAACGAGGTTTGGCCTGCCAAAGACCATTATCTCCGAAAACACGAAGGCCTTCTTGTGTTCAAAGGTATGTCAATTCACAATTAAGCATGGCATATTCCTAAAGACATCTTCGAACTATTACTTGCAGGGAAATGGTCTAGCTGAGTCGACTAATAAAAATTTAGTCCAACTCATTAAAAGAATTGGATCAGAGCATCAAAAAGAGTAGCATCGAAACCTCAAAGCAACGCTCTGGGAAAACCAAATAACCCCCAAGCAAGTCTTGAAGACTTCTCCATATGAGCTATATGGGAAAGAAGCGCTACTGCCTATATCTATGGAAATTCCTGCACTGTAGCTGCTTAAGTCTCTAGAGGTGGAACAAAACGAAGCCATGGAGGTCTGGTTGGCTGAGCTATTAGAGGTACAAGAGAAAAGAGGAAAGCTTTGACAGCCATGAACAACTGCCAATAGGTAGTTAAGAAGTGGTTCGACAAAAAGACCTCTGACCAGAGTCTTAAATGTGGAGACTTAGTGCTAAAATTCAACGAGAAAGCCACAAAGCCTAGCCAACATGGGAAATTTGATAGTATATGGGAAGGCCCTTTTCGTATTACTCAATGCAAGCAACATAACACATTTGAATTAGAAAATATGGAAAAAGAAGCATTGGGAATTTTGGTCAACGAAATTTACCTCAAATTGTTCAAGTAGCTTCATTAATTATTTTACCTGTGTAAATATGTAAATATGTAAATATTTTCTTTGTTTTGTTTGGCTTGGGCTTTGGTATGGAACCCATGATGCAGAAAGCAGAGAAGTGCAAAGGAGACAAAAATTTGACAAAAAAGAGCTTTATATTCATTATATGGTAAAATATATATGCTTTGCGATACTACAATTCAAAATGGCTCTTTGGTCATACTTTTTGAGTATATGTATTAAGCACCTTTTGAGGCATATATATAAAATGGAAGAAAAGGAGTTCATTATTCAACTGGGGCAGCGTCACCGTCAACAATGACAGGTCCATGAGGAATTGCATCTGGAGCAGTAGCAGGAGCATCCATGACAACAATAGCAATTGGAGGAGGAAACACCAGGTTTATGAAGTTAGTGTACCACTCCATGTCGTAGAAGAGCACTACGTTGTAGCATCTCAAGAGGAAATCGCAAGCAGGAGAGACCCTTTGGCGATGTTCTCTAATCATCATAAGGTTAAATCTGCTCAAGAATGGCACCCAAGGCACCACTACGTCTTCTTCAATATGTCGGTGGAGATCACTTGCTCTGGGGAGTCCTAGGCCATACACCACATTCATCACGACTTTGCCAAGGCCTCTAAGGTAGCACTTTGGGAAGCTCTCCTTGATAAGTCTCAATATCATCCACTTCGGTGTCTGAATGTCGAGAAAAGATACAAAAAAATGAGAGCAAATGTCAGTATTAAATCTATACTTATCCTCATACTCTATGCAATCCCTCCACAATACCCATTTAATCACAATTATTGCTAGAGAATGCTTTTTCTTAGTCATGCACTTCAAACATCTGCTAGAAATCTCCCCTAGGAAAGCTACTTGTGACTTGTTGCTAGTAAGCCTAATAGGAATATCCATTACCTTTATTAGAAAACCTAATTACCGGTGTAAATTTTATTAAAATCCATAAGTATATTTTAGACCTAGCCAGGTACATGTGTGTGATAAGCATGATGATGATCAAGAGAAAACTCGAGAATCCCCTCAGGTTGCAAACTCAAAAATCCCACCAAGTTGAACATGTTGGTGTGTATGAATTGATGCATGCAAGTTAAGGAGTAATTAATCAACTTAAACTGGTGGAAGGTGCAGGTGATGGTCCACACAACCAAGTGCTAGGTGTCACATTGTGGACGTTTTTTGATCTTCAAGGATGAACTCAAATATTTTTGAGTAATTATTATGCCTCTTGCTTAATCACTCTTTTCAAAGTTCTTAAGTGCAAAAGCATGCAAAAAATCTCATATCTCTTCAATTTGCAGCTCAATTTTCTAAGGGATGGTACTATAGGGAATGAGGATTAATTGTCATCATGAATTATTATCTTTTCAAAGGAGTGGGAATTCATTTTTGCACGCATGAAAGAGTTGGTGGTACATGCCAAATTTATTGTAGAAAGGCAATCATTGTCTACAACTCCAAGTTGACAACGACAAGTGTTGCATACACAAGAAATGCACTAAGGAGTTTGAATATGCAGTTCATTGCGAGAAGTTTTGAGTGCATAGTTTGTTGGGAGGAATCTAATTGAATTGCAGAAAGGTTGAGCATTGCAAAAATCCACAGAATCCTGAAATGACCCAAAATCCTCAAACAAAAGCACAAGGAGAGGCGATCCAAAGCTTGATGGACGCCATGTTGGCAACGTCAATGGCCAGTAGTTTCGATGCAATCTCTTGCACCTCGCCAAGATTCCTTGGAAATCTAAAGTGGTCTTGCACATGGGCCATAAAAAAGAAGCCTAATCATAGGGACAAGACCCTGATAATGGAGGAATGGGATAACATTCACGACCCTATCCTCAAAACTAACCCTAAGAATCTTAGGGAGGCAGCCTACTAGAGGATGAAAAAGGTTAGTAGCTAGGATTCTTTTCACAAAATTTGTGGTTTTGCGGTCTCCTACAATATATGGTTCCCTTGGTACACCACTGCTTGGAACTAGTGCATGAGTGCGCTCAGAGTTTCAACCCAGATATCGACGTCATTGAAGGCCAAGAATTAAAGATTGTGATAAGCATGGATGCTATTAAGAATATGTTATGTATCCCTACTAGAAGGAGCTCCAGAGCAGAGGGCATGGAGACATTCACTCTAGAGAATGCGGAAAACTTCTAGAGGACTAGAAAATATTCACTGGACTTTTATAACCAAGAAACAAAAAGGCCCAAAGAAGATGCAGCAAAGCTGCCACAATTTTTGATTGCACTCAATGCTTTCAACTCGAACTTGCAAGAAGCCTTCTCTATGATGGCTTTTGTTTGCAGCATGGATAGTGATCAGTACATTGATGAGTTTCAAATGGGCTTGGGTTTTCAGTTCAGAAGACAACACTCTCTATTCTGGTATGACTTCGATGAAGTCATTATTTAGGAGATGTTGAACCAATTCAAAGAATACAAGATGCAACGTAGGTTAAGGTTTTCTTCTCTCCTTGCTCACATGTTTTTGCACCAGAACCCTGATCTCTTTAGAAACTATATGGGTTTGGTTATGTTTGATGAAAATGGGGTAAGAAAGATGGTTTTTGTGTGGAATCCCCTCCTTTCCATGACTTATGATTACTATGCATTCTCCAAGTTTTTCTTGACTCTGATTTTGTGAGATTTTAGTAAGGAGGGTAACGGTTATCGTCTTTCCGCCGACCAAACAAGGTGGATGCAATATTTTACTCCTCCTTGCATTTGGTTCCTTCGAGAGGATTTCTCATTTTTTAGGTTGCATGGTTTTACCCAGGAACCATTTCGGCTCCCGGTATGAGTCACAGACAAGGTTTTTCCCCTTGAAGTATTTTGATAACTAGTGATTATTGACACAAGGTTTTGCGAGGGAAAGAAGTAGAAAGGTTTTTTCAGATGCCCTTTGAGTTTTGGTCTGATAATAATGTTAAAGAAGCAGACACATGGTTTGCTAGAGGTAAAGCTAGCTCATCTGGGGATAGTGTTAATCTGTGATAAATGGAATTATAATCTTGATAATGACTTGGCGGAGTTGAACAATAAAGTGACTCATAGCTCCTGGCCTTATTGGGAGGCTTAGGGGAATCTACAGTTAGGAGACCCAAATGATCTATTTGTGGACTTGGCCATTGTTCCTACTGATGATAAGAGGATGCCATGGCTCTCTTTCTATTTTCCTTTGGCCAAGCCCAATGAAAAATATAAAATTGGGGCTACCCTTCATAACCAATTGGTCAAGAAATGGTAGTGGAGTGAAGAAAAGATTACACAATTCTGGATTTATCGTCAGGAGACCCAATGCCTCAATGCCATTTTCGAGGAGGCAGACATGGATGACAAATTCAATGATCTTTGGAATCGAGCACATGATGATACTGATGTGAGAAAATATGAGGATGTCGATCAGGAGGAGGCAACTTCTATAAGCAAGAGAAAAGAGGAAAAGAAGGCCCAAATGTAGAGAATTGGAAAAGTAGCAGAACAACCCGACAAAGCTCCACTCAACACACAAGTGACTACATCTCATCCAGAGACCTCGCTACAACAAACATGGGTTGTGAAGAGACCCAAGGTAGCCCAACATACTCAGGAGGTCATAAGGTTGGATGATTCTCCACCTGCGAAGAGGTTGTGCATAAATGTAGCTCTTGGAGAAGGCTCACAAGTACTTGCAATGAGCCAAGGATCAGTCTCTGCGATGACTCAGGTATCTTTCTATTATTCTCTTCTCGCTTCACAATATTTGCTTCCCCTACAACCTCTACGTCTCCCATCACCTCGAGTGTTGGCCTTTCCTTTTCTTCTTCTACTTTCATGGGAAGTTTCTCCCATTTATCCTAGGTTGGACGGGTAGCTTTAACTCCCCCATGGCCTATTCCACCCTTTGTCAGAGCCCAATCTCAACTCGCTATTACAAATCCTTTTTCTCCCACTGTGTCAGCTCTGATTCAAACTGACTAGTAGATGGCATCCTCTTTATCTCCTCTTCTGTCGCTACTCCCTATGAGTCCCCCCGTTGCTTCCCAAACTAGACCCTAGCATAGCGTTCCCTCATTCTCCCCATTGACGGTCTCTCTGCCAAAGAAAACATCCTCCGAGATTGCAATTATTTCATTCCCTTTCACTCTTCCTCTTGGTACACCCTTTGCTGGTGAACTGATTAGGTCGCCAACACAATTCATTGATCAAGGAAACAAGACTAAGGAAACATGAGCTATCAGAGCCCAGAAAAGAAAAGAAAAAGATGCAACAAAGCTAGCCAAGCCACACATGTAGACCCTTTTTAACGAAGTGTGGTGGTCATTGTAATTTGCAACCATGACTCAGAACACCATCAAACTGTAACGAGAGATGCAACCTGAGGACTATACCATCCATGCCGTGGAGATTGATCTACACATAGTTCAGCCGCAAGACAAGGTTGAGCTAATGGAGGAGACTTAGCGGGTGGTGACTACCAAATTTTTGAAGCATAGTCACCAACTAAAGAAGCAAGAGGAGGATCTCAAGAATATCAAGGATGGATATCCTATAGAAAAACGAGAAGGCAAGGGATGCCTAGATTGCACGCTTGTCCCTACAAGCATTAGCGCAAAAGGCCAAGGTTCAGGAGGAACTCGCAAGGTTCTAGTCCCATGATTTCAACCTGGTTACTAGACTGCAACAAAAAAACCAAGAGCTCTAGAGCCAGTTGATTTAGACGGAGTGAGAAATGCAGCAAAAAGATGAGGAGCTTTAGGGTAAGCAGGCTCAATTCGAAAAAGAGATCCAAGAACTAAAGCTCTCTCTGAAAAAAGAATCCATGACCCAAGGCCAACTTGAGGAGTTATTGCAAAGAAAGGGTGCCGAGTTGAAGACTCCGCAGGAACAACTCTCCGCAAAAAGCAAAAAGATTGAAGAGCTTATACAGGATGTCGGGTCGAAGGAAATGGAAATTGGTCTTTTGAAAGATCCTCCCCAACCCCTTGCTCCATGATCGGATCTCCTTTTGATAGCCAAACAATTATATATCTCCTACTGGGAGAGAGTCAAGGAGTCATGCTTGAATCTTCAATCGATGCTCCAATTCATGGCTAATGCAGCAGGTTTAAGCAAGGAGGTGTAAAACGATGGAGTAGGTTCCATAGTTCATTGCAGAAAAGGTGCTCGAGGTAGAGAGGTTGTTGGACAAGTTGTATATGGTGGAAAAAATGGACTTAGTCTCTGTAGCGATTGAAGTTGGAGGTCAACTGCTAAAAAAGTGAGGGAATTCATCCGTTGTCATGTGAAAATTCTCTAGGCTAGCAATTGCTAGGCAACATTGAGTCGTATTATGAACAGAATGTAGATGCAATTTTCTCAGTTGACTCAAATGGGTCTGCCCTCACCTTTTCTCTCCGATGACTGGGTGGCCACAACAAAACACATTGCAATGAAGATCGAGTAAAAGTAGTGAGACATGTCTACCTTTCAATATTTTAGTAAACCTCCCACTACAACAGACATAGAAGGTGCCACCTATCAGATCACGTGTCCTCTATTTCAACTTGATTCTGAGATGGGGATCTCTATAGAGCTACCTTTCAAAGAAGTTATTGATCTGCATGAGGTGTAAGAGAATCCGCACACCATATTGATGCCTTCCAAGGCCAATTGGTTTCCTCCGTAGACCGCACTCTCAAATCTCTAACTTTGTTGCCCCAATGGATAAGGCTTTGGTCTTCGAACCATAAATTTTGGGTTACCATTGAACTGCAAGAGAAATGCCCTTGATATTCGCTAAAAGTTGTGGATAAAAAATCCTTAGAGCTTACTTCGGGTTGATGTTATTTTTGTATATACTCAACCCACACCTTATATGTTTAAGTATCACCAACCCCCTTTTGCAATGACCTCGCCCACTTCTCCACGTGTCTGTTGCATGCTCCTTGAAGAGGCTTCTTCCCTTGCTTCTCTATCAAGCCCCGCCCTTTTGCCACGTGTTAGAAGCATGGGCGTTTAGGAGCCCTCTCTACTTTGTTTCTCTTCTGAGCTCCACTTGCGTTCCACATTGCATCATTCTACAAGCAACCTTTTGGTGGTCCCCACAACTAACGTTCAAATGCAGACTTCTCCACGTGTCAACTCCACGAGGATATTAATCGAAAGGTTGGAACGAACGATTGTGAAGCCCTATCTCTTCACCATGTGTCCTAACCAACTCTATGGGTGAGTGACACATGTCTCCTAGAGAGTTTCACTACTTCTTCCTTGGGATCACAATCATCATTTTGTTAGGGAATGCATCTTGTTCAAAGGCGACTGCATGCTATGTATCAAATCTTTTTGTTACGACTTTGGGAAATCATGGCGATGGATATCATTGCTCGTACTTGGGAATTTTTTTGGTTACTAACTCTCTGGCGGTGGATGATCTATATATATTGCTCTTTATCTCTGAGAAAGGGTTCAAAAATTACAAAAAAGAAACTGAAAAGCTCTAAGCCTTTGTAGTGTTTTTTTTATTATTGTATTAAGACTTACATACTGTGCTAATTGTTTGGCCTCTTTGTTTCTTAGTTAATATAAGACATTAAACTGTGCTACTTGTACTAAGTAGTTTATCTACACAAATTTTATAATTTCAATAGAAATTTATTGTTCGGATCATGTCTCAAACTCTTCTTGTTCAGTAGATGTATGCGAAAGTTATACTATGTCATTTGATTAACTGCTTAGGATTTTCATCTCTGTTTTATGTTATTTCGAGACATGCAGATTGTTGAACAGACCCTCAAACCTCCTCTGAAAGGAAGGTTTCCCATGCCCACATAACTAAATCTTGGTGCATCGCCTTAGGGATTAATCTTTATTTTTTATATTAGCTTCCTTTTCCCATTCTAAACCCCAATTACAGAAGGAACCGACTTCTTTAAAAACCTAGAGGTTACTCAGTTTAGCACAATTATTTCCCCCATTAACCGAGTTTCCCATAAGGCTATTTTTCTAGCAACTGTAGGCATCAACACATACATATATATGTATGTATGCCATGCAAGATAGATAGTATGTAGTGTTCAATGTATGCTTATTTTTCATACATATCTTGATTTCCTTCAATAACATTTGCATACATACATATCATTCCACCTATCATCCTTACTTTATAGCTACTTTAAGAATGTGTAATTAGCTATACCACTTTCACAAACACATACACATAATCAGCCAAAAGATAGGTGCATGAAACCCTCAATAGTGGAGCGTATGAAATCCTCCAATATTGTCAATATAAATATAGAAATTTTGCAAACTTTTATATATATATATATTGTAGAGATATAGAAATTGATGCTTCATATAGCCTTGTTTATTTACATTCAAATGAATTGCATCTATGCTTTAGTTGATCTTCAATTACTTTTACAAGTATGGAAATTTTGTTTCAATTTATATCAAAATTATGGTTGAAACTTTATATACAAATATCATAATGTTGTATCGGAAAAGGGCTCTAAATATTAGTATCATTTTGATGTTTCAAGTTATATATAATCCCTAAACTGATTATATATTGATAGGAATTAGTTAACATGATCACCTAAGGGTTATAAGAGTTATAATTGGGGATATGATAGTATAACATGCATTGCTCATTATGTATAACTAGGGATGGGATCAAATAGTTGGGGCCCCACTTAACAACAACATAAGACCCAATTTTGTTTGCAAAAAATGTATTAATATGACAAGATAGGTACATGTATAATAATGGTGTTTCAATTTGTATCATAATGTTGTTTCAAATTATATAGATATATCATAATGCTACTTAAATTTACATATATATTGTGAACTGATTATATATGTGTATGTATGTACATATGTATGTATGCACATATATACATATGTATCTATTTATATATAATTTTTTATGTACATACATACATATATATAATCAATTAACATGGCCACCTAAGGGTTGTAGGAGTTAGAATTAGGGATATGATAGTATAACATGCATTGCTTGTTTCATTGCACACATGTACCCTTGTTCATTTACAATCAACTAAAATAGATGTATGCTTAGTTTGCTCTTCAATTGTAATCACTCTTACATGTATGAATATGTTGTTCTAATTTGTATCATTTTTTTCTTTGTAGGAGTTAGAATTGGGTATATGATAATATAACATGCATTTAGGGGACTTGCTTTTTCAAAGATCTTTCAAGGTAGCCTATGTTGCACTTCATAATTCAAAGGGAATTATGGACAACTACAAAATAGATCTTACCATTAGAAAGGTGTTCATAAAATCAAGTCTTCCTAAATAATTGTTAAATATATATATGTATATATATATAACAATAAGGAGATATGGTTTTCAAAATTATCTCCTTGTTCAACTATGTTACAAACTACCATTCAAAGTGAGCTAGATGACTATTGCAACATGAGTTTAACACTATTGAAGACTTCAAAAAATTGCATCTCCTTATTACATTCATTTGAATTAGACGTATAGTTTACATTTGTTCTTCTATTACACTCACATGTTTGAATATGTTGTTTCAATTTTTATCATACTGTTGTTTGAAGTTATATAGAAATATCATAATGCTACTTTAATTTACATATACATTATGAACTGATTATATATATGCGTATGTATTTACATACAGATTTTTACATTGGGGATATGATAGTATAAAATGCATTGTTTTTTTCATTACACACATACCCTTTTTCATTTAGATTCAACTGAATTAGATGTATGGTTTGTTTGTTCTTCAATTACGTGCTCAAATATACATGTATGAATATGTTGTTTCAATTTGTATCATTCTTTTCTTTGTAGTTACATAGAAATTTTGTAATGCTAGTTCAAGTTACATATACATACTGAAGTGATTATATATTTGTATGTATGTACATAAATATTATTATGTCCATACATACATATATATAATCATTTAAAATGATCATCTAAGGGTTCTAAGAGTTAGAATTGGGGATATGATAGTACAACATGCATCGCCTATTTCATTGCACACATACATTTTTTCATTTACATATATAATTTGTAACAACAGTATGATGCAAATATTGGTAACCCTGTCTGATAGAGGTGTACGATATGTATACATATCTACATATGTATATATATAATCCTATATACTGCAGAGATAGATATGTTCCATATAGCCTTCTTTATTTACCCAATATCAGCCCCTCTCCCTTACAACTAACTGTGATAATGGCTAACTCCTACTTTTGTTATAAGAATTTTTGAAACAACATTATGAAATTTATATATAACTTCAAGCAACAATATGGTACACATATTTCCAACCCTTTCTGATACAACACTGTGATTGATATATGTGCAAAGATAGATAGATACATATGTTTCCTATAGCCTTCTTCATTTACATTCAACTTATATGTGTGTGTGTGTATGTGTGTGTATATATATATATGTATATAGGGTTTACCAAGAGCACAAATCCTTAACTAGACATGTTCTTCAATCTAGTCCAGAGGAATTAGACGAAGACCAAACTAACATCAGAGCATGCAGACATGAACATATCATATCAAAGCAACAAACTCCATCTCAAAGCACTTGACATCAATGACAACCATTTTCCCCTTTTGATATCAATGACAATAATTTGCAACATGTTCATTCAAAAAAATGATAAAATAGAATTGGGAAATAATATTGTAGAATAAATAAGAAAGATCGAGGTTTGCATTCCCATTTAGAAATTACTAAATATCTTAAAAGTTAAGAAAGTGTTATTTTAAGAAGCTCTAAAAAAAAAAAATATTTTTACGTTTGACCTTGAGTTCATGTGGCTATCTACAAAGAGAAGGCAACGTCGCCTCCAATTATAATAACCCTGCATATATTTGATAAGAATTTGTATAACTGCTTAATTGATTTAGGTGCTTCAACAAATGTAATTTCTTTATTAGTTTGTAAGACGCTTGGATTAACTCCTACCAAGTCTAATAGAAATGTCACTTAATTGAATAAAACTGAAATCAATGTTGTTGAACTTAATCATATACACACGCAACATTACGTAGACATTTAGATCGTTCATATTCTAAATGCACATGGCATGCTGGATCCAAAACATTAAATGGACATATGACTAAGTTTTCTCACATGGGATACCACAGAGGTGAATCCAAATTAGATTGAGGTAAATAGAAAATCCTAGATTAAATTGTTCATCACAAAGTACAGTAAGAATAATGAGATCCTATACGCTGAAATAAAGTTAAGCGTATACATTCCCTCAAGTATGAAAGAAAAAAGTACATCCACTCAAGATATAAAGATGTCATCTAACACTAAAATTTTGGAAGAGTCAAAGTAACAAGTCATTCTCTATAGTAAAAATGGATTTGTAGAGAATCTTTGGGAGTTTATTCAAAATTTTGGTCATGATCAAGTTAGTACAGGAGGACAAATCTCATTAGAGAACTTATTTGTTCCAAATTAGTGTAGAATACATAATTGTCACGAGTCTTCTCGTATGCAAAAGAAAATTCCAGTAACGACAATGACCTGACTTGGTATTAATCTCTCTTTCCAACTACGTATTGCCTGGGCTACGCTGGTGAAGCTTTCAAGAATAGACAGATTGATGTGCACCTCATCTTCATTCATCCCCAGTTGTGGAAAATAATTTGCAACAGATGATAACTTTCAGTTGTCAAAAGTATTCCGTTTCTTTTCAGATTGCGATATGACAGGTTTTTGTAGATTAATATTATTGTAGATGGTAGTTATTGCGTATTAATTAATAGTTAAATATAAATATTTTATATTTAGAAAAGATATGGCAAGATGTTCACACATGTCAATAGAAATCATGGTAATCTGTTTCAAATAATAGGAATTGCATTTAAACATTATCACAACATGAGAAGATTGATTTTGAAACTTTAAGACACATTGTAATTAATCTATTCATTTCAATTCTTTGTTTGTATTGTATTCATGTTTGTGGAGGGATTAATAATTGATAGGTATATAATTCTTTTTATATAAAAAGAGTAAGAGGTATATAATTTCTCTATGAAAATTAGTAGGAGTGAATTAGATATAAAAGTGCATAACTTTTACATTAAAATAGCATTGTCATGCAATATTATATATTTAAAAAGTATCAATAGAACTTTTTACATTGATTGAGTGTTATATTAATGGTGGGTAGTCTTATATTTCACGCTAAGAAGTTGGTACAAAATTTCATCTTTAATTCAACTCACTTTAGTTATGTTATCCTTCAATTATGTGATGACAAATGATTGATTGTTGTGATTTCAGCTGAGTTGACACATAATTTGAACCTTATCTATTCTTATTTTTCACACATTACTTAGAACCGGTTCTAATCTATACATTTACCATTTTCTCATCCTAGGATAGATTTGCATCTACAAAAATGATCTTGATAACTTCAAGACTTGTGGAAATAACCCTTGAGATTCAAACAAATTATAACTTGAACCCATTTGTTTTATCTCCTACATATCAATGTGTTAAATTGATGCATACAACATTTTTCTAACTTCTATATTTGTGACCTTGTGTGTGCAATATAGTGTAAACTAAGATGCAAATTATAGTTATTCACAACATTCATTAATTTATGCATTCATTTAATTAATTACATTGTGTCATCATGCCTTATCAGCTAATTAATTATTATCAATTAGTTAGTTAATCTTTTTTAATTTATTTATTCATAATTGATTAATTTATTAATCAATTAATTCCCATTTTTGTCCACTAACATGTCTCCATAATTAATTGATAATTTATTATTAACCTAATCAATGTACATATAGATATTCACATAAAATTAATTAGTTATGCAAATAATTTATTAATTATCCTTTTAGGCATTCCACCAAAAAAATCCATGCACACATAATTAATTAACAATTAAAACAATTGATTAATTATCCTCACATGTCATTCTCAAATGTCAATTTCTTCTTCTCGTGAAATTTATTGAGTTTTTCAACTTATGCATGCACATTCCTAAATCAAATAAATCAAAGATCATGAAAATCAATAGAACCAATCTAAATCATCCATATTCTCATCCAAAATTCTATAAATACAACTCTTTTTTCCTAATCCATCATATGGATAATTTATAGGTCTATTCTATAGAATTCTTGTATGAACATTGAGCATCCACACTCCATCACAACATATTTAAATTATACCTTAAATATTTATTGAAGGTTTTCTTGGTTTCGGGTATGTACGAAAAGATGGGGGACCCATGCCACTTTTTGGCCCATACAAGACATAACACGAGCACACTATGTTGAATACAAATATAAATTATGCTTGGATATGGATAAACAGATGTAGAGATATGGAGAAGGGATAAATAAATAGGTAGAGAACAAAGGAGGGAGGTAGCAAGAGGTAGAGATCCCAGAGAGATAGATAGATATATGTATATAGAGAGAGAGAATGAGGGAGAGATAGATAGAGAGAGGAAGAGGGAGAGGTAGGTAGAGAGAGATAAGGAGAGAGGAGATAGAGATAAGTATAGAGGGAGGGAGGAAGGGAGATAGAGAGAAGTAGAGAGGGATCGAGGGAGGGAGAGGGGAGATAGAGAATGATAAAGAGAAATAGGGAGAGAGAGAGAGAGAGAGAGGTTTAGAGAGACATGGAGAGGGGAGATAGAGAGAAGTAGAGAGGGAAGGAGGGAGGTGTAGCATCATCAATTTTTACCCTTCATTAATTACACATTATGTTTGACTCCCTCTTAAGTACATGTGCCTAATTATGCTTAATACTTTTTTTTTTATTATCATTTTTGAGAAATTACATTAAATCCAAGAAATTCAATTTAATATTTAATTTAACAAAGATCTAAAAATAAAAATGGGGTTAGGACTAGGTGTCCTCACTCTTGTCCTCCCTAATCAGGCTATAAATCTCAAAATTTACTGTTGGTTTAATATGCTTGTGAATTCAAAATCATTGGTCGACCTATCATAAAGGTTAATATAGAATATGTAGAAACTCATATAAATATAAGTCATTCCCTCCATTTGAACACCTAAAGAAATTTTGATCTCTCGAGAAAAATCCAAAAGAGAATCAAGGTAATTTTTAAAAGAAAAATAAGCAAGATATATACACCACTATATAATTAGCCAACTTCATGTCTACAACACATCAAAAAATTCATATTTATGCATAGTAAGTTGTTCCACGCTTCATGTTTATTATTATTATGAACACTAACACTTGCAAGATCTTCAAACAACCTCCAATTTCTCCTTGTATGTGATGAGCCAATTGACCTTAGTCCAACAAGAAATATAAATCTGAGAGGTAAATTACAACATTATCATTTATCATTCATTTTCATCTATTTTCCTCTACTCTTCATAGAGAACATGCTTTATATCATTTTCATCATAGCCATTTATGGAGGTGGAAACACAAAAATAAGGTTTGACTGAGCCAAGCCCCTATACAACACAACCCTTCTCACCTTTTCCTTTTGTAGCGTCGAAAAATTTTGATGGGGACATTTTCCCACTTTTTTGGGCCCTCCTTGCTAAATTAGGCTTAAAGTTGACACATTCACATTAGGTCTTGGGCCCTTATGAATTAATGGATTTAAATGGTAC
>CM021109.1:490964370-490979435 GCA_007115665.2 Sequoiadendron giganteum | reverse complement strand
CAGCATTGAAGCATCAATCATCATGTCAAGGAATCCACATGGCATTATGTTTGTTATTATGCTAAAGATTGTTATGTAGGGTTTATGATTCAAGCAGGTGTTTCATTCAAGATCAACATCATTCAAGCTAGAGTCAAGATCTACATCCATTGTAGCCATCTCAAGCATATTTGCAACACTTTATTGCAAGGTTTTGGTGAGTTGCAACATTGTCATTTGTTCATTCATCATTCTCCATTCCTATTGATTTCATTTCAAGGTTTAATTACCAACAAGGGGTTTGACGAAGGCAAACCCCTCTCCACTAACCTAAAAACACATTTCCCTCTCCTTTGTGTGTAATTTGCAGGTCTAGGTTATAGATTTCCTAAGGAGAAAGATTTTAGAAAAGTTGTCAAGAGATTAAAGTTGTCAAATTAAGTTGTCATCAAGCCTTGGAGAACATAGGAGATCACCTACAGGTTGCAAATCAAGGTTTCGGATCTAGAAATCACTCAGGAAGAATAGAGCATATAGAGAAGAGTAGGATCAACCTTTGAAGCTTCAAAAAATTCCAACTGGACCAATTCACCACTTCTAGCAAATGAGTCCCAATTCCAGTTAATTTTCAAGTTTTTGCAGATTTAGATACCCATTTGGTAGATTCTTGTTCCCGCACAAAAATCCAGATTTTGGACTGATTCACCTAGCTTGGCGAATAATTCCCAATCAACGTTAAAGTTAAATTTTCCAGTATTCTAGACCTCCATCCAACCATTTTTAGATTTCCAGGTGCACACATTCTGCTTTGTAGTTTTTTGTGTTGTTTCATTCACTTTTCTAGATCATTTAGTGTTACTTTCCATTCAATTAGGGATTTTCATTTCATCTTGCATTTCATTATCTTTTCCAAGTCTAAACTTGGTGGTGAACCCCTTATTAGATCACATTCAGCCCCTAGAACAACCCTCTAGCAAGATCTCTTTCTCTTTTGTATTGAGATCTCAAGGGTTTGTTCTTGAGTGAAAGTTACTGAAAATTGTCTTCCTAGGTCCTAAACCCCCTAGCTGGAAAGAAAAACAATTTTCCACCTTTCATTTTGGTGAACCTGCATTTAGAACATCATAATTATGATTTGGAGTGCATTATCATCCTAGATTTGTCTTGTATTAACATTGCATTAGGGTTTGCATTAAAGTTAATTTGCATTCTAGGGTTTTTATTTTTCCATTAGTGAAAACTCATATAGCTTGAATTTTTGCATCTAATTTCATTGAAAATCATTCAGAATATGCATTTGCATCTCAGATACAAATAATAAAACATAAAAAGCATAAAATTAAATTGAAAAAATTCTGAAAATTTTGAAAAAAAATCCTCACTGGGACTTATTCGCCACCTTGGGCGAATCAGTCCCTTTGCATATTCTATATTGCATTTTATGGCATTCAAAATATTGTTTCTAATTTTTTTGTTTACTGTTATTGCCTTTTTGTTTTAGTTTGCAGATTTTTTATTTCATCCAATTCATTGCATCTAGTTTAAATTACTTCATCTTATGCATTGCTTAAACACAAAATTGCATCTACAATATGTCAATTCACATTCTTGCATAGTTTAGAATCTAAAATTTGCATAATGGATATGTGCTTTGGCAAGCTTTGGATGTCCTTAAAGTCCTTAGTGGATATGTCAAGTTGTGCTATTGGACATGATCCTAATGACATTGACCTTACTCATTCTCACTCTTGACTCCTGATACATGTCCTCCTCGTGATTTTGACATCATTGGAGAAGATGATGCCATCATGAATAAGTTCCTAAATGATTATATTAATAACCTTGAAGCCAATGCATCCTTTTACCCCCCCATGATACCACCTCTTGAGATGTTCGGTTACTTACATCCTGAAACAAAAGTTGAACCTAAGTTCCCTACAATAGCTGAACCTAGTTCCTCTCAACAAGAAAATACTCAACCATTTTATGATCTACCAAAGTAACAAACAATCCCATCAATCTACAAGAAACATATGGAAAATGATTCACAATCCTAAGTAAACAAGGATGTGATACAACACTTGTGAACATGAGATCCATCAAATCCTAGAGTAAATACCAACTGAGGAAAACATGAAGGGGTTACGATATCAAGATCCCTCTCAAAACATAAGTGCTCCTAAAGAATACCTAAGGCTTCATAGTGATGGTATGGTGATATTAGATTATTCTCCTAATATCAATGTCCTTCTTCCTAAAGAACAACCAATGAATCATAACAATGACAAGGATGAAGGATCACCTTAGGTCCTCCTCCTCAACCTTCAACTTGAGAAATTGGTTAATCTAGCAAGTGCAAGAGACCCTATAAGTTACAAAAACTAAAGTTTTCTTGTCCACCACCTAAAAGTGAAAGGAAACTACAATTGCTTTTGAACAAAGAACTAATAACATTACCACCAATGAAAAATAGACTAATCCTATATCCTAAAGATGCAAAATTTCCACATTGGCGATACCACAAAACTCTTGGACATAGTAATAATGAGTGTCATGCATTCAAATTAGTGTTGAAAAACTTTCACTTTGATGGTAATGATTTCCATCAAGTGATTGCATAGCATATCCTTTTCCACCTCTTGTCATGTAATAGTTGTAGAACATTTTATTCTCACTATTACATGATCTTTCCCATCACCTACCTCAGCTCATTCTTGTCTCACACTGAATGGGGGCAAGAAATAGGTAGCCTTGTCCTAGTAATTCATTTGCCATTTTCCCTTAGGTTCGTTATCCACCTTCCACTTATCTAGAGATTGGAAGGCAGATGACATTCTTTAGGTTGACTCGCTTGTGCCTTACTAGTATTTTTCATCTTTCCTTTTCTTTTTGTGTGATTGCATGTGCATGATGTGATCTCCCATCACATTCTATTTGATGTTCTCTCTCTCTTTGTAACATTCCTCTATTTGTACCTTCATTCTTCTCTATGTCGTCAATCTTTTACTTTTTTCTTTTTATCTTTTTCATTAGTCTTGTGTTTTCCTTTTGGGGATGACACAAGGCATCGAGACACTCATATCTCTTCCAAGTTGACCCAAAATATTTTTTTTCTTTATCATATTCATTTTTCTTGTGTTTTCCTTTTGGGGATGATGCAAGGCATCGAGACATTCATGTCTCTTCCATGTTGACTCGAAAGACTGTTTATTTGTTTTCGCTCTCTTTGTGTCATTCTTCTAATTCTATGTGTATTTGGGGAATGATGAAAGTTTTGATCTCTCTTAAAAACATTGCAGAAAGAACATACTGACCCCAAATCCATATATCCCTTGTGTTTGGTGTTATCGTTTTGGGGGAAACCCCTCTCTTTTCTTTTTGTCTTACATGACGTGGCTTTACTTAGAAACATATGAATTGGCATAGGACTTTCCAAGTTAGTTCTCATGTCTTCTTTCTTTGCATTTATCATTTGCTACTTTAAAGTAATTTCTTACAACATGGTGTTTAGTAATTTCTTTAAAGTGGGGGCATAGATTGACATTATTCTTTTGCATTTTTCTCACCCAATGAATAGCCAGGAGTTTCATTACCTCAAAGTGAGTATGCATTTTTTAGAAAAATAGCCTAGATTTGATCCACATCGCGATCGAAAAATGGTCGAAGCTTGATCCGACTCTTATACCTTTTACCATTTCTCTTTTTCATCTTTGGAAATGAATTCTTGTTCTTTGTTGTTGCTCTTTATCATTCTCATGTGTGTTATTTTGTGCTTATGTTGGTTTTCCATGGGGTCTTGATCTTGGGGGACTTGATCACCCCTCTTGATCGTTGTCATCCCATCTTACTGGCATTGGTTCACTTGAACCCCTCTTGATGTGTGTTTTGTCTACTTTAGTGTGAGTTTGAAGCATGTTCATCCTCTCACTAAAGTGGGGGCTAAATGTAGTGTCAAAAATGTCGTCGGGGACATTTTCACACTTGTTTGAGACCTCCTTGTTGAATTGGGCTTAAGTTTGCCTTGATTTAGTTTTGTAATGTGGTTGACACATTCACATTAGGTCTTGGGCCCTTGTGAACTAATGGATTTAAATGGTACCTTGCTAAAGTGTTGTGAAGTGTTGTGACACACTTTCACACTTTTCTAAGGTTTTATTAACTAACTGAACATAATAAACCTCTTTTTAACCTTAATCATGCCTTATTTGAAGTATTGTAACACACTTTCACACTTTTCTAGGATTTTCATTCATAATTTGGCTTTCTTATGCTTTAATTGGCCCTATTTTCCATCCACAAGCCTCATTTATTGCATCTTTTTTAGGATAATCCTGACACCAATCATTAGCCAATTATAATTCAAGTGTTTCAGGTTTGAATGGCCTAGATTTAGTGATTTGGGACTCATTCACCACCTTGGGCAAATGGGTCCCACCTAGATCTTCTGGTTCCAAACTTGGTTTCATACACTTCTAAGCATTTTTAAATTTGGTCCCAAAACTTAAGCCTAATGGGACTCATTAGCCACCTTGGGTGAATGAGTCCCATGTGGCCCGAAATCAAAATTAATTCAAATTTTTAGCGGGATTTTATTTTCCTAGATCTAATGTTAGCTTGTAGTGTTGTAATTTCGGGAATTCTTGCATAATTGAGTATAAATACAAGGTTCTTTCACTCATTTTCATCCCAAGCATTCAATTTTTCATTCTTATAGCAAGTCTGAGTTCACAAGAATCCACAAGAGCATTCAAGGGCAGATTATAAAGCATCAATCATCATTTCAAGGACTTCATGTATCATGTTTATTATTGTGCTAACAATTGTGACGTAGGGTTTATGATTCAAGCAAGTGTTTCATTCAAGATTGATCAATATCATTTAAGCTAGAGTCAAGATCTACATCCATTGCAACCATCTCAAGCATATTTATAGCACTTTATTGCAAGGTTTTTGTGAGTTGCAACATTGTCATTAGTTCATTCATCATTCTCCATTCCTATTGATTTCATTTCAAGGTTTAATTACCAACAAGGGGTTTGACCAAGGCAAACCCATATTCACTAACCTAACAACATTTTTCCTTCTCCTTTGTGTGTAATTAATAGGTCTAGGTTGAATATTTCCTAAGGAGAAAGATTGGAGAAAAGTTGTCAAGAGCTTAAATTTGTCAAAGTTGTCATCAAGCCTTGGAAAACATTGGATATCACCTACAGGTTGCAAATCAAGGTTTCATATTTGGAAATCACTCGGGAAGAATAGAGCAGACAAAGAAGAGTAGTATCAACCTTTCAAGCTTTAGAAAAGCCCAACTGGACTGATTCACCACTTCTAGCAAATGAGTCCTTGTTCTAGTTAATTTTCAAGTTTTTGCAGATTCAGATACCCATTTGGCAGGCTTTGTAGTTTTATGTGTTGTTTCATTCACTTTTCTAGGTCATTTAGTGTTACTTCGCATTCAATTAGGTCTTTTCATTTCATCTTTCATTTCATTATCTTTTCCAAGTCTAAATTTGGTGGTGAAATCCTTATTAGATCACATTCAGCCCCTAGAGCAACCCTCTTGCAAGATCTCATTCTCTTTTGCATTAAGATCTCAAGGGTTTGTTCTTGAGTGAAAGTGAAAATTATCCTCCTAGGTCCTAAACCCCCTAGGTGTATAGAAAAGCAATATTCCACATTTCATTTTGGTGAACCTGCATTTAGAACATCATAATTCTAATTTGGAGTGCATTATCACCCTAGATTTGGCTTGTATTAACATTGCATTAGGGTTTATATCAGTTAATTTGCATTCTAGGGTTTATATTTTTTCATTAGTGAAAGCTCATATAGCTTGCATTTTTGTATCTAATTTCACTAAAAATCATTAAAAATATGTATTTACATCTCAGATATAGATCATAAAACATAAAAAGCATAAAATTCAATTGAAAAAATTCTTTTTTTTTTTTGAAAAAAGTCCTCACTGGGACTCATTTGCCACCTTGGGCGAATCAGTCCATTTGGTTATTTTGCATTTCATTTTCTGGTATTCAGAATACTATTTCTGAGTTTATGTTTGTTGTTATTTCCTTTTTGTTTTAGTTTACAGATTTTCTATTTTATCCAATTCATTGCATCTAGTTTAAATTAGTTCACCTTGTGCATAGCTTAAATTCAAAATTGTATCTATAATATTTCAATTCACATTCTTGCATAGTTTAAAATCTAAAATTTGCATCATGGATATGTTCTTTGGCAAGCTTTGGATGTCCTAAAATTTCTTAGTGGATGTGTCAAGTTGTTCTTTTGGACATGATCCTAATGGAATTGACCTCACTCATGCTCACTCAACTCCTAATGCATGTCATCCTCGTAATGTTGACATCATTGGAGAATATGATGACAACATGAATAAGTTCCTAAACGATTGTCTTAATAACCTTGAAGCCAATGCATCCTTTTACCCATCCATGAAACAACCAAACCTCCTCATGATACCACCTCTTGATATGTTTGGTTACTTACATCCTGAAACAAATTTGAACCTAAGTTCTCTACAATAGGTGAACCTAGTCCCTCTCAACAAGAAAACACTCAACCATTGTATGATACCAAAGTAACAAATACTCCCATCAATCTAGAAGAAACATATGGAAAAGGATTCACAATCCTAAGTAAACAAGGATGTGATACAACAAGTGAACATGAGATCCATCAAATCCTAGAGCAACATGAGATCCATCAACTCCTAGAGAAAATACCAACTAATGAAAACATAAATAGGTTAGGATATCAAGATCCCTCTCACAACATAAGTGCTCCTAAAGAATAACTAAGGATTTGTAGTGATGCTACGATGATCTTAGATTCTCCTCCTAATAGAAATGTCCTTCATAAAGAACAACCAATGACTCATAACAATGACAAGAATGAGAGGATCACCTTAGGTCCTCCTCCTCAACCTTCAACTTGAGAAATTGGTGAACCTAGCAAGTGCAAGAGACCCTACAAGTTACAAAAAATAAAGTTTCCTTATCTTCCACCTAAAAGTGAAAGGAAACTACAATTGCTTTTGAAAACATAACTAATAACATTACCACCAATGAAAAATAAACTAATCCCGATTCCTAAAGATGCAAAAGTTCCACATTGTCGATACCACAAAACTATTGGACATAATACTGATGAGTGCCATGCATTCAAATTAGTGTTGAACAACTTTCACTTCAATGGCAATGATTGCCATCAATTGATTGTATAACATATCCTTTTCTGCCACTTTTCATGTAATAGTTGTAGAAAATTTTATTCACTATTACATGATCTTTCTCATCACTTACCTCGGCTCATTCTTGTATCGTACTCAATGGGGGAAAGAAATAGATAGTCTTGTCCTATTAATGAATTTTTTGTTGTCCCTTAGGTTTGTTATCTATCTTTCGCTTATGCAAACTGAGATTGGAAGGCGGATGACCTTCTTTAGGTTGACTCACCTATGCCTTACTAGTCTTTTGAATCTTTCCTTTTTTGTTTGTGTGATTGCATATGTGTGATGTGATCCCCCGTGGTGTTCTATTTGATGTTCTCTTTCTCTTTGTGACATTCCTCTATTTGTACCTTCATTCTTCTCTATGTCATCAATCTTTTACTTTTCACTTTTTATCTTTTTCATTAGTCTTGTGTTTTACTTTTGGGGATGATGCAAGGCATTGAGACACTCATGTATCTACCATGTTGACCCAAAATATTTTTCTTCTTTATCTTTTTCATTTGTCTTATGTTTTCCTTTTGGGGATGACACAAGTCATCGAGACATTCATGGCTCTTCTATGTTGACCCGAAAGGCTTTTTATTTATTTTCGCTCTCTTTGTGTCATTCTTCCAGTTCTATGTGTATTTCGTGAACGATGACAATTCTAGGCTTTCTTAAAAACATTGCAGCAAGAAGAAACTGACCCCAAATCCATAGATCCCTTGGGTAAGTGAACCAAGATGGTTCCCAAAAAGGGGACTTAAGTGGACAGTTTTTTTCTGAAATTAGAAAATACTGACCTTGGAAGTGAAATTGAGGATACTTACACTCAAAATTTTGAGATGGAACAAAAAGAAGGATTCAAGTTCTCTGAGTCTATTTTCTAAACTACTAATTTATTTTGAAAACGGTTGAGATTGAGAGGTTCAAATGAGGGACATACACAAATTGGTGTTATTTTTGTCAGAAAAACATAACATAGAAACTCTTGTACGACCCTTGTATGGTGAACATTTTTTAGTATTTTTAAAATCACTATGATCAGAAGTTAGCTAATAGTATGTAGTTGATGCATGATTTTTTTGATAATTTTTTAATGAATATTTTATTTTTTACTAATTTTCGAAGTGGAAACTTCTTGAAAAATAGAATTTTGGCCCTGCTACCCCGACAAACTTTGTAAACTAATTGAAATTTTTTAATTTTTTTTAAAAATTTGTAGAATGGAGTCTATTCTCTAAAAATGTAATTTATTTGATAATTTGATGAATGATTAATTTATAACGAAAAAAACACCAAACACTACTTTTTGGCAAAAAAGAGACATACAAACAAAAGAAATTATGGATGAAAGGCTTAACATTGTCAGAAAGTGAAATAAATTACATCGTTGGATAGCTAAGAGAGAACCCAACATTACCCATGTGTTTAATTTTATTCGATATTGAACCACATGCAATCTTGACGGTGAGCATGAACCCGATTATGTGAAAAATTGTAGAATTTGCAAAACACGTCTCTGGTCATTAAGAATTCCCTCCAAGCCTTTGAGTTGGTATTCCAAGGAAAATACCAATCCTAAGGCTTGGGGATTCCCAAAGAAAGATATAACACAAGCGCATTATAACGCGCTCACATTATATCTCAGTTCTGACATGTTTTGTGAATGCATTTTTTGCGTTTTGTGAATGCATTGACAAAATGCGAGTGCATTATAACACACTCGCATTTTGGTCTACATTGAAATTTGTTTCTTCTATTTTTCTTATCTCTTTCTTCTTGTTATCTTTCAGGTTAACTATATACATGAAATAAACATTTAAATATAAGTTGACATTTACATATGGACATTTACTTTCTTATACTTTAAGCTATATTCCATGTATATAGATAGGATTTTTGAGAGTGGTTTCAGATCTCTAGGAGTTATAATGCAAATTCTAGTTTCTGGAAGATCTTAAAAATTTCGAACTTAGTCAAATTTTAGTAATCAGCATGCCAAATTTTAGTAATCAGGAGGTCAAATTTTAGTAGTTAGCAAGTTTTATCATCTTTCTCTCTCACTCTCTCCTTCTCTCTACTCTCTATCTCTCCACTCCCTCTCTCTCCCTTCCTCCCTCTCTCCCCTCTCTCTCACTATCTCTATCCCTTTTTTGACTCTCTCCCTTTATCTCAATAAATCTCTGTCTCTATCTCTCTCCTTTGCCATCTAATTTTCTCTACCTCACTTCTCTGTCCCTCCTTCCCTCTCTACTTATCTCTATCTCCCTCCCTCCATCTCTCTCTCTCTACCTACCTACCTCTCTCTCCATCACTCCCTACCACTCTCTATTTCTCTCTACCTAAGCTCTCTCTCACCTCCCTCTCTCTCCCTCCATACTTCTCTCTCCCTCTCTTCTTCCCTATTTACTCTATCTCCCAATCCCTCTCTATACCTACCTCTTCATCCATCAAACCTTACCACTCTCTCTCTGCACCTCTCTATCTCACCTTTCTCTCCCTCCCTCATTCCCTCTCTACTTCTCTCTATCTCTCCTCTCTCTCTACCTCTCCTTCCATCTCTACTTATATTTATCTCCTCTCTCCCTCTCTCTACCAACCTCTCCTTCCACCACTCTTTATTTCTCTATATCTCACCTCTCTCTCCCTCACTACATCTCTCTCCCTCTCTCCCTCCCTCTCTCTACCAACCTCTCCTTCCACCACTCTTTATTTCTCTCTATCTCACCTCTCTCTCCCTCACATCTCTCTCCCTCTCTCCCTCCCTCTCTACTTATCTATATATCCCCTCTCCCTCTCTACCTAGCTCTCCATCCATCACAACCTACCACTCTCTCTCTATTGCTCTATATCTCACCTACCACTCTCTCCATCCATACCTCTCCCTCTCCTTCCCTCTCTACTCTCTACCTCCCTAATCCCTCTCTACCTAGCTCTCCATCCATCACTCCCTAAAAATCTCTCTACACCTCTCTATCTTGCTTCTCTCCCTCCCTCTCTCATTCCCTCTCTACTTCTCTCTCTCTACCTCACCTTACCTCTCTAATTATCTTTATCTCCCCTATCCCTTTCTCTCTCTCACTAGATGTATCCCTCCCTACCTTTTCCCCTATCTACTCAATATCTATCCTCTCCCTCCCTCTCTCTCTCTCTCTCTCTCACTCTCTCTCACCTTGTTTCTCTCTCACTCTCTCCTCTTTATCTCACTATTATCTCTTTCCCTCTTTGTAACTCTCTACTTTTCTATATGTCACCATTCTCTCTCTACATATCTTTATCTCACCTATTCCTCTTTACCTATCCCTTCCTCCCCTCTCTCACCCACCCTCCATCCTTCCCTCTATCTCACCTATCCCTCTCTACCTGCATATCCCTCCATCACTCACTACCACACTCTCTATTTATTTCTATCTCACCTCTCTCTCACCTCCCTCTCTCCCCCTCCATACCTCTCCCTCTCCTTCCCTCTCTACTCTTTATCTCCCTAATCCATCTCTACCTACCTCTTCATCAATCACTCCCTACCACTCTCTCTACACCTCTCTATCTTGATTCTCTCCCTCCCTTATTCTCTCTACTTCTCTCTACCTCTCCTTTATCTAATTATCTTTATCTCCCCTAGCCCTCTCTCTCTCACTATATTTATCTCTCCCTACCTTTTCCCCTACCTACTCCCTATCTCTCCTCTCCCTCCCTCTATCTCTCTCTCTCACTCCTCCCTCACCCTCTTTCTCTCTTACTCTCTCCTCTCTATCTCACCATTCTATTTCCCTCTCTATAACTCTCTCCTTCTCTATATATCACCATTATATCTCTACTTATCTTTATCTCGCATATCCCTCTTTACCTCTCCCTTTCTCCCCTCTCTCGCCCACCCTCCCTCCTTCCCTCTATCTCTATCTCTCTCTACTTATCTCTATCTCACCTATCCCTCTCTACCTGCATATCCCTCTATCACTCCCTACCACCCTCTCTTTATTTCTCTCTATCTCACCTCTCTCTCACCTCCCTCTCTGTCCCTCCATACGTCTCCCTCCATTTTTCCTTACTTATCTACTCTTTATCTCTCATGTATCTCTACCTCTCCTTCCCTCTCTACTTATTTTTATCTCCTCTTTCCCTCCCAACCTCTTTCTCTCTCTCCCCCCAATCCCTCCCTCTCCCTCTTTCTCTCTCCCCCTATGAGGGTTGAGGGTGTAAGGTTTAGTGTTTAAGGTATAGGGTTGAGGTTATAGGGTTAATTCTATAGGGAATAGGGTTTAGGGTTTAGGATATTAGGTATAAAGTTGAGGGTATAGGGTATAGGGATGAGGGATGGGGTTTAGGGTTTAAGGTATAGGGTTGAGGGTTGAGGGATAGTGTTTAGGGTTGAGGGTATAAGGTTAAGTGTATAGGGTATATGGATTATGGTTTAGGATATTGGGTATATAGTTGAGGGTATTAGGTTGAGGATATTAGGTTTAGGGTTGTTTGTTTAGGTTTTAGGATTTATGTACAATTTTGAGGGTTGAGGGTATGAGATTAAGTCTATAGGGTATAGGGATTAGGGTTTAGGGTGTAGGGTTAAGGGTATAAGGTATAGGGTTAAGGCTTGAGATTGTAGACTTTTTCATTTAAGTATAGGGTTGGGGGATAATGTTTATGGTTTAGGGTATAAGGTTGAGGGTGTAGGGTATAGAGATGAGGCTTGAGGGTGTAGGGTTTAGGGTTTAAGGTATAAGGTTGAGGGTTGAGGGATAGTGTTCAAGGTTGAGAGTATAGGGTAGAGGGATTAGGGTTTAGAATAATGGGTATAGGGTTGAGGGTATAGTGATTAGGATTTAGAATAATAGGTATAGGGTTTAGGGTATTGGGTTTAGGATTGAGGTTTAGGGTTTAGGGTTTAGTGTACAAGGTTGAATGTAGGGTTTAGTGTTAAGTATAGGGTTGGGGGATGATGTTCAGGGCTTAGGCTATAAGGTTGAGGGTATAGGGTATAAGGATAAGGGTTGAAGGTGTAGGGTTGAGGTATATTGTTCAAGGTTGGGGGTGTAGGGTTAAGTGTATAGGGTATAGGGATTAGGGTTTAGGATATTGGGTATAGGGTTGAGGGTATTGGGTTTAGGGTTGAGGGTTTAGGGTTCAAGGTTTAGGGTACAAGGTTTAATGTAGGATTTAGTGTTTAATTATAGGGTTAAGGGCTCAGGGATAATGTTTAGGGTTTAGGGTATATGGTATAGGGATGATGATTGAGGGTGTAGGGTTTATAGTTTAATGTATAGGGTTAAAGGTATAAGGTTAAGTTTATAGGGTATAGGGATTGGGGTTTAGGGGAGAGAGAGAGACCTAAGAGAGGGTGAAATTGGAAACTATATTGCCAATTTAATCTAATTAGCAAGCCAGTGGGCTCACTAGCTTGCCAATTCAGTGAAATTGGCAACCTAACTTGCCCTGATTGAAAAAAAGGGTCCAAGAAATGGGGTCTCGCGGTGATGTTTCTTGGACCCATTTTTTTCAAAACAGGCCACTACATGACTAATTTCACCAAATTGGCAAGCCAATGGGCCCACTAGCTTGGCAATTCAGTCAAATTGGCAACCTAACTTGCCTATTTGAAAAAATGGGTCCAAGAAATGTAAATCACCAGGAGACCCCATTTCTTGTACCCATTTTTTCAAACATGCCACTACATTGCCAATTTCACCGAATTGGCAAATGGCCCACTGCTTGCCAATTTGATGAAATTGACAACTAACTGCCCTTTTGAAAAAATGGGTCCAAGAAATGGTCTCCAGTGATTTTAATCAGGGAATTTTCAAAAGCAGTCACTACATTGCTAATTTCATGAAATTGGCAAGCCAATGGGCCCACTAGCTTGCCAATTTGGTGAAATTGACAACCTAACTTACCCTATTTGAAAAAATAGGTCCAAGAAATGGGGTCTCCCAGTGATTTACATCATCGGGAGACCCCATTTCTTGGACCCATTTTTTCAAAACAGACCACTACATTACCGATTTCACTGAGTTGGCAAGCCAATGGGTCCACTAGCTTGGCAATTCAATGAAATTGGCAACCTAACTTGCTTGTTTGAAAAAATGGGTCCAAGAAATGGGGTCTCATCATCGGGAGACCCCATTTCTTGGACCCATTTTTTCAAACAGGCCATTACATTGCCAATTTCACCGAACTAGCAAGCCAATGGGGCCACTAGCTTGGCAATTCAATGAAATTGGCAACCTAACTTGCCTATTTGAAAAAATGGGTCCAAGAAATGGGGTCTCCTGATGATTTACATTGCCAGGAGACCCCATTTCTTGGACCCATTTTTTCAAACAAGCCACTACATTGCCAATTTCACTGAATTGGCAAGCCAGTGGGCCCACTAGCTTGGCAATTTAGTGAAATTGGCAACCTAACTTGACTGTTTGAAAAAATGGGTCCAAGAAATGGGGTCTCTCAATGATTACATCATTGGGAGACCCCATTTTTTGGACCCATTTTTTCAAATAGGCCACTACATTTCCAATTTCATTGAATTGGCAAGCCAATGGGGCTCACTAGCATGCCAATTTGGTGAAATTGGCAACCTAACTTGTCATGTTTGAAAAAATGGGTCCAAGAAATGGTGTCTCTCAATGATATAAATCATCGAGAGACCCCATTTCTTGGACCCATGTTTTCAAACAGGCCACTACATTGCCAATTTCACCGAATTGGCAAGCCAATGGGCCCACTAGCTTGGCAATTCGGTGAAATTAGCAACCTAACTTGCCTATTTAAAATATGGGTCCAAGAAATGGGGTCTCCCAATGATGTAAATCACAGAGAGACCCCATTTTTTCAAACAATTCACTACATTCCCAATTTCACCGAATTGGAAAGCTAGGGTAGAGGGTTTAAGGGTTTAAGGGTTAAGGGTAGAGGATAGAGGGTTAAGGGTAGAGGGGAGAGAGATGAAAGGAGTGAGTGAGTGAGAGAGAGACTTGGGAGAGGGAGAGGTGGTAGGAGGGAGAGACTTGAGAGAAAGAGAGAGAGGGAGGGAGTGGGAGAGAGATAGAGGGTAGAGGGTTTAAGGGTTTAAGGGTTAAGTGTTTAGGGTTTACGGTTAAGGGTAGAGGGTAGAGGATTAAGGGTTTAAGGGTTAAGGTTAGAGGGTAGAGGATTAAGGGTAGAGGGGAGAGAGATAGACAGAGTGACTTGAGAGAGGGAGAGGGGGTAGGAGAGAGAGATTGAGGGAGTGGGAGAGAGATAGAGGGTAGAGGGTTTAAGGGTTAAGTGTTTAGGGTTTATGGTTAAGGGTAGAGGGGAGAGAGATAGAGGGAGTGACTGAGAGATGGAGAGGGGGTAGGAGGGAGAGGGTTGAGAGAGAGTGAGGGAGGGAGTGTGAGAGATATAGAGGGTGGGGGGGTTAAGGGTAAAGGGTTAAGGGTTTAAGGATTTAGGGTTTAAGGGTTAAGGGTAGAGGGTAGAGGGTTAAGGGTTTAGGGATTTAGGGTTTAAGGGTTAAAAGTAGAGGGTAGAGGGTTTAGGATAGAGGGGAGAGAGATAGAGGGAGTGAGAGAGAGAGAGACCGAAGAGAGGGAGAGGGGGTAGGAGGGAGAGACTTGAGAGAGAGAGAGATGGAGGGAGTGGGAGAGAGATAGAGGGAGGGAAGGTTAAGGTTAGAGGGTAGATGGTTTAAGGGTTTAGGGTTTAGGCTTAAGGGTAGAAGGGAGAGAGATAGAAGGAGTGACTAAGAGAGAGATCCCTAAGATAGGGAGAGGGGTTAGGAGGGAGAGGGTAGAGATAGATAGAGGGAGGGAGGGAGTGGGAGAGAGATAGATTCAGGGATGGTTAAGGGTATAGGGTAGAAGGTTTAGGGTTTAGGGTT
>CM021109.1:490880243-490963558 GCA_007115665.2 Sequoiadendron giganteum | reverse complement strand
GTGAGAGATATACCTAAGAGAGAGAGAGGGGGTTGAACCTAAAGCCTAAGCCATAAACCATAAAGCCTAAACCCTAAATACTAAACCCTAAACCATAAACCATAAAGCTTAAACCAAAGAGAGAGAGTGTGAGAGAGAGAGAAACACAAAGGGAAGGAGGAAGGTTGGGATATTAAGAGAGAGGGAGAGAGGGAGAGGGCTCGAGTGAGAGGGAATGAGGGAGGGAGAGGTAGAGAGAAGTATATAGGGAAGGAGAGATAGAGAGGGGGGAGGAGGGAGGGAGAGAGATAGAAGTAGAGAGGGGAGGAGGGAGGGATAGAGGGAGAGAAGTGTGATAAAGAGAATGAGAGAGAGAGGAGGGAAGGAGGAAGGTAGAGAGATTGAGAGAGAGAGGAGGGAGGGTGAGAGATAGGCAGAGAGGGATAGGTTAGATAGAGATAAGTAAAGAGGGAAGGTGGTTGGGATGAAGGAAGAGAGAGAGGAGGGAGGGAGAGAGAGAGGTAGAGAGAGATAGGTTAGATAGATTGAAGTAGAGAGGGAAGGTGGGTGGGAGGAAGGAAGAGAGAGAGGGGGAGATAGAGAAAAATTAGAGGGAAGGAGGGAAGGATGGAAGGAGGGAGGGATGGAGGGGAGAGAGAGGCTAGATAGATAGAAGTATAGATGGAAGGAGAGTGTGAGAGAAAGGTCTAGAGAATAAGGGATAAAAATGAGTGAGATAGAGAGAGAAAGATGATACAACTTGTTGATTATTGAAATTTGACATGCTGATTACTGAAATTTTTGAAATCTTCCAAAAACTAGAATTTGCATTATAACTCCTAGAGATCCGAAACCACTCTCAAACATCCTGCCTATATACATAAAATATAACTTAAAATATAAGAAAGTAAACGTCCATATGTAAATATGAACTTATACTTTCCCTAAGTATAACTTAAATGTTCATTTCATGTATATAGTTTCTCTAAAAGATAACAAGAAGAAAGAGACAAGAAAAAGAGAAGAAAAAAATTTAAATGTAGACCAAAATGTGAGCACGTTGTAATGCGCTCGCATTTTGGAAATGGTTTTTTTATTTAAAAAAATGCACATTTATTGAACTCAAAATGCATGCGTTTTTTTAAATTTAAACCATAATGCGAGCGTGTTATAACACGAGTGCATTATAACGTGCTTGCATTACGGCTTGGTAATGACCGATCCTAGGCTCGGTCATTACCAAGCCATAATGCGAGTGTGTTTTACTATAACACGCTCATGTTTTCACTATTTCAGGATGAAAAAGTAAATTGGCTACCCATTTCCATGCACCTACCCCCTTTTGTGTTTGGTGTTTTCATTTTGGGGGCAACCCCTCTCTTTTCTTTTTTTCTTACATGATGTGGCTTTACTTGGGAGCATATGACTTGGCATAGGGCTTTCCAAGTTATCTCTCATGTCTTCTTTATTTCTATTTATCATTTTCTACTTTAAAGTAGTTTTTCATAGCATTGTGTTTAGCAATTTCTTTAAAGTGGGGGCATATATTGGCATTATTCTTTTGCATTTTTCTTTTCATGGTTCATAGTGCAGTCTTCTTACTTTATACGATACATTTATCACTTTATGGATGGAATTGGGTGTGATGTCCCTCAAGAGCATGATATATCTTAGCATATTATATTCCTCTTGGTGGCTTGATGTGGCACACTGCATCCCCTAAGTTGTGAATCTTCTATTCTTTGATTGGTCCTCTCTTGGAGACATTAGGCACAATGTTCCCTAAGTTAAGACCTCACATGAACTAAGCAAGACTCCTTTGAATGTTCCCTATTTTTCATTTGTATTTACATGGACACCTTGCATAACACAACTTGAATTCCTGTAGAGCCATCTTTTTTGTTCATGAGCTCCAAGCATATGAATTTTTTCTTGTCTCATGAAGCTTGAAAATATTTTTTTATGTGGCACCTTATTAAAGTTTTTAGGGGGTATAACTTTTGTATGGTTTGAGTAGGAAGCCTGACCAAGGCATGACTTTCCCCATAGCCACTTGTGTGTGTGTGTGAGTGCATACCAACCATGAGTGTATGTGTCTCACTTTCTAGTACTTCTCACCCAACAAACAACGAGGAGTTTCGTTGCCTCAGAACTCGACTATGCATTTTTCGGACAAACAACCTAGACCTAATCCACATCACAATGGGAAAATGATCAAAGCTTGATCCAACTCTTTTACCTTTTACCTTTTCTCTTTTTCATCTTTGGTAGTGCAAGCTTGTTCTTTGTTGCTTCTCTTTATCATTCTCATGTGTGTTCTTTTGTGCCTATGTTGGTTCACCATGGGATCTCTATCCTGGGGGGCTTGATCACCCCTCTTGATCATTGTTTTCCTATCTTACTGGCATTGGTACACTTGAACCCCTCTTGATGCATGTTTCTTCTAATTTAGTGTGAGTTTGAAGCATGTTCATCCTCTCACTAAAGTGGAGGCTAAATGTAGTGTCAAAAAATGTCATCGGGGACATTTTCACACTTGTTTGGGCCCTCCTTGCTGAATTGGGCTTAAGGTTGCCTTGATTTAGTTTTGTAATTTGGTTGACACATTCACATTAGGTCTTTGACCCTTGTGAACTAATGGATTTAAATGGTACCTTACTAAAGTGTTGTGAAGTGTTGTAACACACTTTCACACTTTTCTAAGGTTTTATTAACTAACTGAACATAATAAACCTCTTTTTAACCTTAATCATTCCTTATTTAGAGTGTTGTAAAGTGTTTTAACAAACTTTCACACTTTTATAGGATTTCATTAATAATTGGGATTTCTTATGCTTTAATTACCCCTATTTTGCATCCACAAGCCTCATTTATTGCATTTTTTGAGGATAATCTTGACACCAATCATTAGCCAATCATAATTCAGGTGTTTTAGGTTTGAATGGACCTGATTTAGTGACTTGGGACTCATTCCTCACCTTGGGTGAATGGGTCCCACTTAGATCTTTTAGTTTTGAACCTAGTTTCACACACTTCTAAGTATTTTTAAATTTGGTCTAAAAAATTAAGCCTGGTGGGACTCATTCACCACCTTGGGTGAATGACTCCCGTGTGGCCCAAAATCAAAATTAATTCAAATTTCTAGTAGGATTTTATTCTCCTAGATCTAATGTCAACTTTTAGTGTTGTAATTTTGGGAATTCTTGCATAATTGAGTATAAATACAAGGTTATTTCACTCATTTTCATCCCAAGAATTCAAGTGTTAATTCTTATAGAAACATTCAAGCATCAATCAAGGGCAGATTATCAAACATTTTAGAGAAACATTCAAGCATCAATCATCATGTCAAGGTCTTCATGCATCATGTTTGTTATTGTGCTAACAATTACGATGTAGGGTTTATGATTCAAGAAAGTATTTCATTCAAGGTCATCATCATTCAAGCTAGAGTCAAGATCTACATCCATTGTAGCCATCTCAAGCATATTTGTAACACTTTATTACAAGGTTTTGGTGAGTTGCAACATTGTCATGTGTTCATTCATCAATTCCCATTCCTATTGATTTCAATTCAAGATTTTAATTACCAACAAGGGGTCTGACCAAGGTAAACCCCTATCCACTAAGCTAACAACATTTTCCCCTCTTCCCTTTTTGCATTTGTAGGTCTAGGTTGTAGATTTCTTAAGGAGCAAGATTGGAGAAATTTTTTCAAGAGCTTAAAGTTGTCAATGTTTTTATCAAGCCTTGGAGAATTGGAGATCACCTACAGGTTGGAAATCAAGGTTTCGGATTCGGAAATCACTCGAGAAGAACAAAGAAAACAAATAATAGTAGGATCAACCTTTGAAGCTTCTAAAAATCACAATTGGACTGATTCTCCACTTCTAGCGAATGAGTCTGAGTTCCAATTAATTTTTTAGGTTTTTGCAGATTCAGATACCCATTTAGCAGATTCTTGTTCCTACACAGAAGCCCAGATTCTAGACCAATTCACCCAGCTTGGCGAATGAGTCCTAGTCAACATTAAAGTTAGATTTTCTAGTATTCCAGACCTCCATCTAGCCATTTCCAGATTTCCAGGTGTACACATTCTGCTTTGTAATTTTTTGTGTTATTTCATTCACTTTTCTAAGTCATTTAGTGTTACTTTGCATTCAATTAGGGTTTTGCATTTCATCTCGCATTTCATTATATTTTCCAAGTCTAAAATTGGTGGTGAACCCCTTATTAGTTCACATTTAGCCCCTAGAACATCCATCTTGCAAGATCTCTTTCTCTTTTGCATTGAGATCTCAACGGTTTGTTCTTGAGTGAAAGTTAGTGAAAATCATCCTCCTAGGTCCTAAACCCCCTAGGTGGAAAGAAAAACAATTTTCAACCTTTCACCTTCTTGTAGGTTATATGTTTGAAGTGGATTCAAGTGGAATGGAGATCTCAAGAGTTAAAAACCCTAAGACAAACATTCAAGCACCTTCTCTCATCAAATTAGGGCAAGTTGATTATTCATAGACTGTTAAACTTCAAAACTTGATCTTGAGAGGATAATAACTATAGACTATGATGTTCTTGTACAAGTTTTGAAACCTTGAAAATCCTCATTTATAGACTGGGGAACTCTCACCCTAGTCTAGCCAAATCGACATCAAACTTTTATGTCTAGTTCTCTTCTCTCTACACTCTTTAGTTCTGCTTTCTTTTTTTGCACTTTTGTAAATCATGTTCTAGATTCAGCGATAGTTTGTCCCTTTAATCTTATTTAACCAAGTTTACAATATCAATCATTACATCCACATCACATCAATCCATCCAACAACAAGAAAAAGGGGACCAAAATCCTAACCAACTATTTTGACTCTTCCTCGAGGACAATAGCCAAATAGTTTCTCTTGGTTATTTTTGTGTCCCCCCAATGTTAATGGTGGAATGTCTGATTTAGGTTATCTATTAGCCTTAGATCCCATTTCACCATCTCACATTTTGGTGAACCTAATGTGTCCTACATTTGAAAATTTATAATTCACACAACTATTCTTCTATAATTTGATTATGTATTAGGTTATTTGAAAGTCTTGTTTCTCAAGTGTAGTGTAGGAAAATGTATACCCTTGCATTTTCACACTTGTTTGGGCCCGCCTTGCTTTGTTTATCCTCATTTATGTCTTAATTGGTCTTATTTTTCATCCACAAGCCCAATAAATTATATCTTTTTATTGCTAATCCCGACTAACTCCAAAGAATAAACGATAATTTAATGATTATGTCTGAGCGTCCCTGATTTTTGGGTTGGGGCTAAGATTCCAGCTAGGTCATCTTTGTCCCCCAAAGTTCTTGGGACCCTGATTTCAAGTGTGCTTTAATGGCCCCTTTTTGGAGTCTGTGCCCCAAGTTTTCAAGACTTGGGACTAAGTCGCCACCTAGGGCATCTTACTCCCTCTTAAGCTTTTTTCGAGGTTTAATTTCAAATTCTGGCGGGATTTAGCCTCCTTTAATTAATTATTTCATTTTTCGGCTTGGTGTGGTATAATTTCAGGATATTAAGCATGAATAAGTATAAATACAAGGTTCTTTCACACATTTTCAACTAAGACTTTTGTGAGAGAATTCATAATAGCATAATTTGAGTTCACAAGAGAATTCAAGAGCAATTCTTCAAGTATTTGGAGCCATCATCAAGATTCAAGCATCATATCAAGGATATGGTTTCATCATGTTGGTTATTGTGTTAACAATTGTGATGTAGGGTTTATGATTCATTCAATTGTTTCAAGATCTACCTCATTCAAGCAAGGACCAAGAACCACATCCATTGCAACCATTTCAATCATATTTGTAGCACCTTGTTACAAGGGTTTGGTGAGTTGCAACATAGCACTTTGTTCATTCATCATTTCCCTTCATCATTCTATTTCATTTCAAGGTTTAATTACCAACAAGGGGTTTGACCAAGGCAAACCCACATTCACTAATGATCAACAAGTTTTTCCTCTCTTGCATGTTTTTATTTTCATATTTAGGTTGAAGACTTGAAGATCATTTGAAGTGCAAAGTTGCAAAGTTGTAAAGTTGTAAAGAAAATTTGTCATCATCATGGAAACTCACCTAAAGGCCAGATCTGGAGGTTTCAAGATCTAAGATCTGAGAAGAAGGAATTGCATACATTAGACCTCAGGATCACATTTAGAGATTTTAAAAATTCTATAAGGGACTAAGTTGCCACCTAGGGCATCTTAGTCCTCCCGAGGGTATTTTTCATAGATTCTTCTAGATTCTATTCCAACATCTGAAGATTTCGCATTTCCCTCAAAAAATAGTAGTGGGACTAAGACAACAGTAAGGGCTTCTTAGTCCTCCTCAGCATATTTTGATAACATTTTTGCATTTCCAGAATCCTCATCACATTTCCAGACTTCTTAGGTACACATACCCTAACTTTTTGTTGCATAATTTTGTCATTTGCATCCTTCATTTAGCTTGCATTACTAGGTTTTGTGAGTTGAATGTTAAATTATCTTTTCCAAGCTTTTTCTTGGTGGTAAACCCCTCAAAGCCTAAAAGAACCCTTCCTAGGTCCTTCCCTATTGAGAATTGACTCACCCTTTGGGTTGATAGTCAATCCAATTTGGGATCCTAGGACATAATCGAATGACCATAGGAGAAAAGTGGTGTTCTATGACCTAGGCCATAAAGCATCCATTTTCCTACTGTTCATCAAGTACATTCATATTTTGTTTAAAAACTTGAAAATGTAAAGCATTTCAATTAATTGTAGAAAGCATAAACTCAAAGCATTATCTTTTCAGAATTTCAGCCATAGATTCAATTTGTTATCATATTTTGTCTTTTGGGAATATTAATTTTTCAAGTGCTTTGCACCTATTTTTTCTTATTTCAATGCTCTAAAACATTAAACTTATGCATGTATGTACTTCTGACAAACAATTTAGGGCATCTTCCAATCTCTATGTTATGTCAGATTTAAGACCCGAGCCTTTACAGTCTAAGATCCATACACACTACCTCACTTATCTAGACTATTAAAACCTTCAAATTTCACATTTGTGGACTAGGGAAGCCACACCCTTGTCCTACCAGTTTTGGCTCTGATTTCAATGAAAAATCCATCTCTATAGATTTTGTCCAAATCTATCTTCGGTCTCTTCTAATATGTTTTATAACAACTATCTTCTATTAGTTTGTCTTAGAAATTTAAAAATAATCCCATTTCTTGAACATAGTTCTAGATTTGATTTGCTTCATTAAATAATTGCATTACAAAACAAAACATCTTATTCTAAAAATCTTAAAACACTTTCCTTTCAATATATCTAATTATTTTGGCAAAATATTATCTTCTAAAAAATCCTTCATTGATGTTTCCTTTTGTTCCTTTGGTAATATTCCTTCAACCAAACATGAGGCTCATGTTTTTTCCCATTCGAATATATCTTGGTGCAAGAGGATGTGATCATTAACAACTTTCTTAACACCACTTTACGTACTCTTCATTCACCTAACCTTCTTCTTGACAACATGACAAGTATAAATGAATAATCTATATACAAATCCCACCCATCAAGCTTAGACACAAATTACAATTCACTCTATACAGCTTACATCCCCCATCTTTACCAAGAATCTACAAAACCTACCATACCATCACTCAATATGCTTTCTTCCTCTCACAAAGAGACCTCCTTAGAATTCATGCCTTGACCATTGTTTATGCATAAAAATTATTACCGTCAACCTCATATTACATCATGTAACATGGATCGACATCCTTGCAAAATATTTAACCCTCCTTCTCATACCAATAATGATACATCCTCTTCCCAAAATATTTATACCTCTCATTTAAAAAAAATTAATAACATGCCATCTTTAACTCCTTTCAATTTGGAGACATAGTATGACCATGGTTTTTGACTTATTTTCAAACAAGAATTCAACAAAAGGAATTTATAATGTAAGGAACAAGGAGTTAAGATTCTTGTAGATCTCACAACTCAATTTTCCACAAAGGAATTAGGTTACCAACATCCTCTTCCTCCACCCTTGTATGAAACATTCATTCCATTCTCTAATATGCGATCAAACTTTATTTTACAAGAAAAATAACTTCTTTATGCTCCACACCTCTTGTTTGAGAAAGAAAAATATTATTAAGACTTTGTGAAGCCCACTTAATCACTCTTTCTCTACCACATGAAAATAAAACTAACAAAGGAAATAAAATTTACCTTTTGTGCATACCATCAAGTGTTTGACCATTCTACTAATGATTATCATGCCTTAAATAGAGAAATAAAAAATGTAATGCTCAAAATTTTCCACCAACTTACAGTTAAGGACAAATCACAAATTCTGAATTTTGATCCCAAACACTTGAGAAATTCACAAAAGGCTAAGCTTCCTATACATGCACTTCATGAAAGCATACAAAATTTGACCAATCAATTATAAGAACTTGGTCAGGTAAATAAATGTTGTGACAATCATGGTCAGGATTAAGTGGAGACATGGAATCCACATCACCGAGATAGTCTTAACTAGTTCTACTAACTAATTAATAATCTGAAACATAATTTAGGGACTACATAAACAGTAAAATATATATCATTAGTAATCTCAAAGTAATATTAAGAGAACAAGACCTAGGGTCCAAACCTAGTCCTCGAGGGCTCATTTTTGATGGCCTTGCCTATGTATTGTGTAGAGGCTCCATAGTTCAACAACTTGAGTTCACCCAACTCATATTTGATTGACCAACAATCACACATTTCAGCCAGGTTCAAATCATCACTAACTCACAATGGTTGCAAATACAAAGAATGATCAACAATGGTTAATCTATAAGGGATCCTTTTACTATAAGGATAAATGGTTAATAGTCCTGATTACAATGCTCCTCAAGGGACGTTTGAGAAAATAGATAACCAATAATGATCTAGGGTGAAGGTAACCATATCATATCTTGAATTGAAAATTATAATTGGACTTGTGGTTTTAATCTAAACCTTACAAATGTCACCATATATCATTAATAAGTTTACAGGGTGAAAGGTTAACAAGAAAATACACATATTGAATCTTTCTAGATAGTTCAACCATAATACACTTGGTTGACTAACCCAAGGGGTATACCTCTTAGGTTCAAAGATTACTCTACCTTAGTCACACTCATATCCCAATAAAACTAACATACGCTAAACTAATTTCTCTACTCCAATTCATCCTATGTCTTTATTATTTTATTTATAAACTAAATGAGTGGGTACACAACCCTTTCTAGGGTCTTTTTCCCCAAATCATTTCACAGTCAGCTACCACCCACTCAGGTGAAGTCGAGGATCATAAAAATTGTTAAGGATATCTTAACAACAAAAGAGTATAATTATCTAATCCTGCTCATCTCTCCCGCTCCTCTGGTTTGAATTTTTTGTGTGCATGGTAGAATCTTCTTTGGGGGTACCCCACAGTCCCCCTCACTTGTCATCTTCTGACCAAATTCTTGCAATGACACATGGTACATCGATAACCTTGGGGGTCACTCATGTGTTGTCCACTGCTAGTGATCCTATGATTCTTGGTCTTCCTACTGTAGAAATACCTGTGATCCCTATCACTCTAGGTTTTCAGGGGTGGAAGAACATGTTGACTAACTCAATTCTAGTTACTAAGACTTCCAATCTTAGCCATGAGGTGGAGATCTTTGTCTCAGGTATCGAATTCTCCATCCCTAAAGCTATTAGTGATAGGATTGTTTCATCCATGGAAAATGTAGTGGTGGAAACATTCTTCTCCTTTTTCCCTACTATTGATATGGTTAGGAGACGGGCATCTACAAAATGACATCTAAAGTGTAGTGTGGATGTCTGCATTATGGTTGGTAAACTCTTCCTTTTTGAATTCATGGCTGCAGAGGATTTGATTTCGGTGCTCTCTTCGGGTCCCTAGGTTTGTGGGAAACATGGTATGTCTTTGTGCCACTAGAAACAAAGATTTGACCCTGCTATTGATATTAATAAGTCAGATCTTGTGTGGGTGTGTCAACCAATACTACCCTTGGAGTACTGGGATGATTCTATATTTCAAAGTATTAGAGATTCTTTGGGTCATTTCATCACCTCAAACTTCATTAAAAATCAAAATCTAGGTTAGTGTTTGCACGCTTCTATGTCAACATTCATATTAATAATACCCTACCCAATTATGTGAAGGTTTGTTCCAAATTTGGGTCTTGGACTGAATAGGTATACTATGAAAAACCAGGTCACCTTATTTTTGATTGTAAGTCCATGGTAAAACATAACCCTAGCCCTAGTGAACCATCTGTAAATGACCTTACTAACAACTACCCTTTCGAGTCTGATACCCTTAAGATCATTGATTCCTTGGCTAAGGTTGGGCTTGTTGATCTGGTGATCCTAGAGTTTTAGTTTGCAAAATTGGTTTCTATTGATTCTGTTTTGACGCTAAGTGGTTATTCTACCAATAGTGTCTTGGAATGCAAGTCCCCCCCATTACCTTGTACTAAGGGTGTTGTGGTGCCTTTGGTTGAAATGGTGAAGGTTAAATCCCCTATGCTTAAGGATATGGAGGAAGGAGAGTTATGGGATGAGGGAGTGAAGAAGGAGACACCTGATCTTAGAAAAACAATGATTGCTATGTTACCTCAGGTTCAAACCACTAAAGAAGAGTTTTGTTCAACCCCTAAGAGGAAGGGTGAATGAAAGAAAGCATATGTGGACCGTGGAGATTTCAAATAGGTGGTAGACCCAACTAGCTATGGAAGACCAGGAATAGAGAGACAACAAAAGAGATCGCTATTGGTAAACAGGGGAAATTTGAAGTATCCTCAAAGAAAGTATCTAAATGAAAGTCCTATCATGGAATGTGAGAGGGTTAAATAGCATCCACAAGAAATTGGCCCTGAAGAATTATGTGTTGGAACACAAGATTGTCATTTTGTTGTTACAAGAAACCAAGATGAAAAAAACAAACTTTAAACCCATAGCTAGGTATATTTGGCTAAATGCCCTTTTTCCTATAGTGAAGTGGATAGGGCTTCAGGAGGGTTTTCAGTGATGTGGAATCCTAATAAGATAACTGGAACTAAATTATTCAAATGCAAGAATAGTGTGGAAGTCCAATTCTCTCATGCTAGGGGTTCTTGGTTTATGATTAACATATATGCTCCCAATTTAAGGAATGCAAGAAAATCCTTCTAGCAAGAAATAATTGATTGGATAGAGAGAAATAGGGGGGCTGATGGCTAGTGGTTGGAGACTTCAAATCTCCCCTACACCCCTTGGATAAGTTCAGGGATTTGATTGATTATTCTAATAACATGTATGATATGGTTGATTTCTTAAATAATGTTGGTTTGGTGGACATTGATTTACAAGGTCAAACTTTCACTTGGACTAATAAGCATTTGGGGGATGGTTTGATATAGGTTCAAATTGATATATTCCTCTTCTCCCCTAATTGGATGGCCTTACTAAACTCCAATCTATTGTCTTTTCCCTGGACTGTTTCAAACCATAATCGTTTACTGTTGGTCTTGAATGAACACTCTATTGTGGGTTCGTTCCCTTTCCGTTTTGAGATCATATGTTATTCCCTTCAATATTTTAGGAATAAGATTGTTGCTTGGTGGAACATACCTGTACATGGCTCCCCCATGTTTAGGGTCTTCCATAGACTCAAGTATATCAAAAATATGGTTAAGGGGTGGAACAAACGGGTATTTGGGGATGCTTTTCATCATAAAAACGTTTTGGCTGATAATCTTAGGATGACACAAAAGAGGATGGAGGAAGGGGATATCGATGTTTAGACATGTCAACAAGAAAGCAATGAACACATGGAATGGGATTTTTTTTTGAAAAAAGGAGATATTTTTTAGAAGCAAAAGTCAAAATTCAATGGCTAACTGAGGGTGACCAAAACACTTCCTTTTTCCATGTTTCGATCCTCAAGCATAGAAAAAGGAATCAGATAAAAAAGTTGAAAAATGATTCAAGGGATGTTATTACTACCCCTTATACCCAGATTTTCCTATTGGCTTCTAGTCATTTCTAACATGCTCTGTTAGCTCCAATTGAGGCTCATAATCTGACTATGGATGTTTTGTTGTTGGAATCCTTTCCTGCTTCTATAACCTGGGAGGATAACAATATAATTTTGGGTGTTGTTACTCCTGAGGAAGTGTGGGTTGTTGTGTTCAGTATGGGGGCATACAAGGCCTTGGGACTTTACGGGTTCCCCCCATATTTCTTCCAGATTTTTTGGGACATTGTGGGGAAGACTTAACTTTGGTGGCTAGGGATTTTTTAATATTGTTTATGACTTTTGACCCATCAACATGTGTAATATTGTTTATAAGATCTTCTCCAAAATCCTAGTGAACTACTTGAAACCCCATCTAGAAAAGATAATTAGCCCAAGCCACAAAAGCTTTGTTATGGGATGCCACATCTTGGATGTTGCTATTTCCACTCACAAAATTTTGCATTCTATGGACCACTGCAATAGTGTTAATATGGAATTTAAGCTCGAAATCTCAAAAGATTATGACAAATTCATATGGGACTTTCTTCCCAAAGTCCTTGATAAGTTTGAATTTAGTGAGAGGGTGATTAACATCATTTTGGAATGCATTACTACTATGAATTATTCCATTTTGGTCAATATGGTCCCCCATGGTTTCTTTACTATTGGGCGTGGTATAAGATAAAGTGACCCCCTATCTCCTTATTTGTTCATAATGGTTGTCGATGTGCTGAGTAGGAATGTTGCTAGAATATTGTTGGAGGGCTCTATAAAAGGTGTTAAACTAGCCACCATTTTAGATTTGGATATCATTCAATAGTTTGTGGATGACACCATTATGTTTGGGAAAGCTTCGGTAGTCAAAGCAAGAAAATGGAAAATTTTCCTCAACAACTATGCGGCCTGATCAAGTCAATGTATAAATTCTAATAAGAGTATGATCTATTTCTTTAATAGCACTCTTGGCCTCAGGATCATGCGACCATTGTTCTGGGTTGTGTGAGTGCCTCCCTTCCTTCAGTGTATCTGGGTCTCCCTCTCACTATTAAGGAAGTCACTCCCACTTTTTGGAATACCATCCTTGAGAGGATTCAAAGGAAGCTGGTAGGGTGGAAATGTTCAATCCTTAGTCATGCTGGTAAGCTGCAACTCCTTACTACCTCCCTTCAAGGGATTCTGATGTACTTCCTTTCCATGTTCAAAATCCCTAGTTACATCGCTGAAATTTTTGAAAAAATACAAAGAAACTTCCTTTGGTTTGGTACAAAGGAAAAAAATAAGATGTCTCAGGTTAGTTGGGATAAGGTTTGTCTTCCTAAAGCTGGAGGAGGGCTTGGTATTAGGAAATTCCAATTTACCAAAAAATCCTTACTCGCCAAGGTGGGGTGCGATTAGTTATGGAACATAAAATAATGGTGTAGGATTATGAATGTAAAGTACCTAAGCAACCGCCCCCTAATCAAGTGCATCTCGAATGAACACCCCAGTGGGTCTTTGGCTTGGAATAATATTTGTAGGATGAAGAATTTGCTACATTCTGGGCTGAGATGGAAACTAGGAAATGGTAGTAGCATTCATTTCTGTGATTACCCTTGGTTGTTCAAATCTCCCCTATCCTTATCTGATTTCAAGAATTTGATGGAGCCTGTGCATCTATTATTTGGTAGGAATGTTGGTGATTACCTTCATGGTCCGTAGGGATTCAAGAAATGAAAATATTTAGGTTTGTGTTGCCCCCTTTCTGTAGAGTTGAAACTGTTGGCTAAATCCTTGCAGGATATCCTCTCCCTAACCAAAATTCCCATATCGAATATTGAGGATGAGTTCTTTTGGACTAAGGAACGCAAGGGCAATATTTCTATTAGGCCAACTTACAGTTTGTTGTTGAACAATGGTATTTAGAGAAGACTATGGAAACAGGTTTGGAATAGACACTTGACACCAAAAATAAATTTCTTCTTATGGACATGTCACAATAGAATTCTAACTCAAAATAATTTTAGAAAAAGGGGATTCCAGATCCCGAATAGATGCATTTTGTGCAAAAGTAATGAATAAATGGTTGATCACCTGCTACTGAACTATCCATTTGTTGTTGAAGTTTGGAATTTGGCTTTTGGGAAATTGGAGATTCATTGGACCCTGAATAGGGACTTACCCCTTCCAAAACCCTCTCCCCATGAGAATTTGGAGTCAACCCCCCAATCATTTGTTGGTTCTTATCGAAAGAGAGGAACAATTGGATCTTCAAAGATACTAAGAAAATCCCCAAGGAATTTTTTGGAATTAGATTTAGACTTATTTCTGAGAATGTCTCTCTATACACTTGGAAACCCCCGAACAAAGCCCCTACTGAATGGGCGATCAAGATGGAAAAATCATGGAGCAAAAACCTGGAGATCAACTCCTTTGATAACTCTAAGTCACTAGCTAGAAGAAACACAGTTTGGAACCCCTCGAGCATTGGTTGGTTCAAACTGAATTTTGATCGAGCGGCTAAAGGGAACCCAAGAATGGCTAGCATTGGTGGCATAATCAGGGACTACAAGGGCAACATTGTTGTTGGGTTTGCTAGAGGTATTGACATACGATATTCTATGGCAAAGGAGGCATGGATGTTGCTCAAGGGTGTTGAGATAGTTGTCACTCTAGGCATAAAAAAACTTCACATAGAAGGTGACTCTATGATGGTGATTGAATTTGTTAATCATTGTCGTTATCAAGGATAGAGCATTAGGGATAACCTTTTAGACACAAATTTTTTATTTCAAAACTGGAAAGGAAATTTTTGACTCACACCTTTTGTGAGGGAAATCAGGTGGAAGAAGCCCTAGACAACTTTGGTTCCTCTTGAGTCTATGCAAATGTCAGAGAATACTTGGGGCTCTACCGATGAACATACAAGGATTGATCCTTGATGAACGAAAAAATATAACCATTTAAATGATGGCCAACTATGTTGTTCTTTGTGGGTACAAGTGGCACTACATGTTAGGGCCTTTGATGATGTGGAATAAACTGAATGATGTAGTGAGGATTAAGTGAGGTGTCAAGTGGTACTTAGGAATTATGACTATGTATAGTTGGGCTCTCCATAGCTTAAATTTAATGTGATGTACTTAAGGAATTCAAATTTTGGCCCCGTGGCTAAAAAGTCTAGGAAGATGTGTAAGTTCAAAGTGACTTCTAACACGTCGGTTATTAATTATTTGATAAATTTCATCATGGATTTTTATTTAATATTACTATACTTAAGGAAAGATTATGGCCCTACAAAGATGATTTCCTTAGGAATGACCACAGGCTCATGTAAACTTATAGAAGCATTAATTACGCTTTCTTGTCCTTAGTGGCTTGGAAATGGTGTTATAAGGGTGGGTAAAATCACCGATGTCCATTTCAATTCTTGATTAATTTTGTTTTTTTGGGAAAGATTCTATGAGCTGTGTGTTGAGATTGGTGGAGATGGGGTCAGGACCGAGCCTAACAACTACGAAAAATTTCATAGGGACCCTATTGTGTGGCACATCTACATGGAGGGGGAGTTAGTGCCTTTGTTAGAAAGTCTGGTGGGTCATGATGAAAAGATGTCAACACAATTTGTTGGCTCCTAGAGGGACAAGAGAGTTACTATGAGAGGAATTTCATTTGAGGTTAACGAGGAGGTGATAGTCCAGGAGACAGGCCTTTCCTAGAACGGTAAGAAGTATAAGAAGCACACCAAAACTCAAGACCTTGAGAGCCTCAATGCCTTCTTCAGGGACAATGAGAAGCTGATCAAGAAGTAGATGAGATTTGATAGAGAGGTGCTTCCTAAACCGTGGGATAAGGTATGTTTATCTCTCATGAAATATGTAACTTTAGAGGGAAGATTCAAGGGTCTTTACTTTTATCATTTGTCATTACTCAACCATCTTAGGCACAAAATACTCCTAATCTTTCCTTTTTATCTATTGACATCCCTTGAGAGCTCGATAAAGGGTTCCCTTGATGTTTCTACTCAAAACCCTGACCAACTGTCTCCCCTGCCTCTTCACCAAGGCCTCATTCTTTGACTCTACCGTTTCCATTTGGCCCTCTGCCCCCCAAAACCCATCTCTATTGTTCATGTGGAAGAATTGGATCCACCCGGCCTATTCCTTGAGGAACCATCCCCTGCTGCTTCTATTGGTCTGAAGAGGAAAACCCCCTTGTTGGAAAGTGAACCCCAAGAGGTGCCTAAATCAAAACCCCCAACAAAAATTAATAATGGGGGATCAGGTTGGCCCATTCCAAGGCCGCAACCGGACTATGTGAGATAAAGAATACCCCCACCACATTAGACAACAAACCAATGGAAAAGAAGGGTAAAAAAGACACTACGTGCAAGGTGGAGTTGTCGGTCATGGATAGTGAGGGAAATAATGTGTTGTGGAAAAGTATTCCAAAGGTGACACTATAGTTTCTGCGAGTATTGACATGGGGATGGAGAAAATGAGTTTCAAGAGGTATCACAAGTTGGAAAAGAACAAGAAAGAGATACTGATGGATGAAATTTCTAGCAACTCGAAGCGAACTAGCAGCAAAGAAGAGTGTAAGGACACTAGTGAGGAGGAAGAGGAGTTTGTGGAAGGTCCCAACCACTTCTCAGACTTGAAAAAAATGATCAAAGAGGACTCCACCCAATCTTTGGATCTCGGGGCCATAGAGGAAGAGATGACTCAGAGGAAGAGTCACAAGGAGGAGGACATCAACAAGTTGCGAGAGTGGGTAGAGAAACTTGAACGAAAGTTCACTAGGTTGACATGTTTCACCATTAAGATCATCTATATATCTATCATTAGTCTCTTCGAGGTCATCAATGGGGAGGTGGATAATAAGACTGAGGGTGAGGGGCCTAATTGGGTTCGGGATGATGTTTTAAATCTCCTCATTCAGAAATGGGAAGGTATTACCAATTAGTGGGTTGGTTTGTGTGTTTTTGTTGGGTCTAACTGTCCATGTGTTGTGTCTATTATCTTTTTGGTTTCTATTGTTTTTGGTTTGGACTCTATGATGTATTATTGAACTTGGTCTCTTTTTGGCCCTTTGGGCTCATTGTGTAATGGGTATTACACGCAATAAATGAAACTTATTTTATTAAAACTATAAGGGTAGAGAATTGATCCCTGATAATTTCATAAAACTCAGTCATGCACAATATGAGTTGAATTTGTATATTAACATGAGAATGAATTATAGGGATCTTGGCAATAATACCTTATATTTTCCTTATCAAAATTTTGTGGATCAATAAGTGGTTGGAGGATAATCAAGGGCATACTGCAATATTATTCCCTTGCTAAATTCAAATATATTGGATATCAAGGCTAGGAAAATTTAATACTGGATTTATAATTTCATACTGCTTACTTTCTAAGGATCATGTTTTGTCCTAAGAACCCTTTCAAGATATGAATTTTTTTTATAAAGACGGTTCATTCATAAAAAAATCACATCACACATACATAAAATTTTAATGTCTAGACTTAATATCTGCTTCTCTTCAAGGCAACAATCCTAGTTAAGTGGAATGTACAATGACCATCTCTAACCATGAGATTAGTAACAAAAATGATAATAACTTAAAAGAATAAAAATTGCTCTCCACCCAGCCATATTAACATCATGAAGTCTCATGAGCTCTAGCCAAACCTCCGAGCAAGAAATATTTTAGCCCCATGATGAAATTGGGTCTTCCATTTAGATAATATAAAATGGCATTTCAAAACAAGATGCATCTAAGTAACTATCAAACAGTGCCATGAGTGTGATACTCAATGTTTTGCTAAATAGAGAAATTCCAACACCCATTTTTCTTACCAGTTATTATGTATCAAAAACATACATATAAATTATTTTTATTGGTTTTTAAAGACAAAGAAGGACATAGAAATCCAAGCTCTATTTATTTAGGGATAATATTAAAATCACCATGCGATGGCTTATGAACAAGGATTTCATTTGAGACCAATGGTATGGTTGATGGAAGCCAAAATTATAAACACAATCCCCAAACACTCATGGATAAGATTTGGGTATAAATAGAAACTCTTCAATATTACCCCACTAAAATAATACACGAAATACACAGCCAACACCCCCAATACACATGATAGGGTCCAACATGCAAATTCTTAAACCAACTAAAGATAGACTCCCATACCAGCATAAATATTCTCCAAGGGTCTTAGATGGGCTCTTGAGCCTTTACTTTTTCTCCCCAAATCCTTTTTCCTCCATTAAAAATCACCATAAAGGACTTTAGTCATACAATAAATCTAAAATGGTATTATGATTTGGTGCCTTCCAATCTCCATCGCTTGGAGTAAAAGTGTCATGCCTAGCCTTTTCCTTCCAATTCATTCTCTCTCTCATTTTCCTAAAGCTCGCGTCATCCTTCTTGTTGACTAAAAAAGATCTCCACCCTATTTTCCTCATCGACAAGCTTCTACCCCTGAGTCATGCACCTCTAACCAAATTTATTGTGCTTGCAATTTTTGGCGTATCCCAAACTAGGGTTTGTTTTGCATTAAATGTTATCCTCTTGTAGGGTTGACCTCTTTCAGCTTACATAGTCAACCTTTCATTCATGGTGGCATCTATTTACTTCATTACTTTGCAAGAATGCCACCTGGAGCAGATATATCATTTTCCATGCCCTAGCTCTATTCGCCTAGTCCCTAACACCATATAGCCTTTGAATGCAATCCATCGATCTTCAAATTATTGCCATGATCTAGTGCATCTCAATTAACTATCTTGCTTTAAAACACCACTATCTAATTTGACCTACTTTAATTTCGATCACAGGTCTCTATTGATTCACAACAATGATGTGAATCAAGTGAAGCAATCAATTATTTCCACATGTCACTATCCCGCATACCCGCGTTGGTCAACCCAAGTCAACACAAGCATTCACGAAATGGTGGGATCACTCCTTCATTTTTACAATATTATGTTTCTCAACCTTCAAGGTTCAGGTGCCAGGTATCCACCTTACCTCATGCTTGAATTCTATTGAAGAACTTTAAAGGAAAGCTTGAACATCTAAGTCTAAAGCTTCTTACTCTATCAAGGTTCGGCCATCGGCCTTACCCTCTACCTTCTACCTCAACATTGAAATTATTTGAAGGCCTCAATAAATAAGACCAAACCATGATGTTTGATCCTCTTTATGCATGTCGAGGTTCAACCATTGGGTCTAACCCTTACCATTTTTCTTCCTGTGCACCATCGCAAAACAACACACTAACCTCTAAAACACCGAAGCATGAAACTCTAAGTAATGCATTAAGTTTTTGAAGGTTGGGGATCACCAGTTCCTCATACCTCATTCTTGAAGTGCATAGTCGAGCTTAACAAGCAAGTTTGAACACATATTTCTGATGCTCTTTACACCTATCAAGGTTCTCTCTTCCACCTTATCACTTTCATGCCTTTGTGTTAAGGTGTAAGCCAACCTGTCAACCCATGATGTTTGAAATAATCCTAAGCATTGACAGATTTAACCCTTTCGAATATCGGCCTTTAGACATCCTTCTTACCATGTACCAACAACTGGTAATGCATAGGCCTTACGGGTGAATCCACGAATGTTGAATTCATTTCGAGTGTCAAGGTTCGAGGTTATCTCATACTTCTTCCTTTGTTTCATGTTAAGGCATAATCCTTAACACTAGCTCACGAACACCAAAGTAATTTCAAGTGTCAAGGTTCACCCTTAACTCTTACCACTTACCATCCTTTTAGTAAGGCCTAAGCCTTCTTATCAAACTGTGAAGCCTGAATGTTTCTTTCATAAGCTTTACCCTTTCAGGTGTCAACCTTTGGGATTTCTCCTTACTGCATGCTTGCCAAAATGTTAAGGCATAACTCTCAAAGCCGACCCACCACACTAAAAATATTTCAAGTGTTGGGGTTTGAGGTTCCATTATACCCCTTCCTTAACATTCTCGGTAAGGAAACATTATACCCCTCGGAAACAACAGAGCCAATATGCCTGAGTTATGATCCTGAAAGTGCAAAGAGGTAGATCTAACTTCAACTAGTTGTAGAATATTTTTGGAAAAAAATCAAGAAACAACACCCACACAATTGGATCAAGCTCAAAACCATCTTTTCGATGATGTATAGTTTTAAAAAAATGGACTAGCGAGGCAAAAGTTATGCCCAATTTTATGAAAGTTGCACAATTTACCTTAGGAGGTGAATCGGGGGGCTAAAAATGTCAGGCTCCTAGTGGCATGGGCAACTAGACTACTGGTGTAGGGGGCTAGATCAGAGCTCCTAGGTGTTGAGGTGACAATGACCTAGAGATATAATATCATGAGGGTTGAGCATAGGTCTAAGGTCACAGATGTGATTGAGGGCTAAGGTAAATGAGCCCACAAGGGATGTTGACCTCTCGACGAACTATGGAAGGTGAGCATTGGAGGTGCCACTCCTTAGTGCCACTACATGGGTAGTCCTCCACTTCATGGGAAAATCTCTAAATATAAGTGTTGCATTCTATAATATTTTAATATATATTTTTTAATTTCAGCCATACAAACATCGTACAGGGGCCGTATAGAGGCCCTTAGTGAATTTTTTCACCTCTTCAACCCTTGCCACTAAAGATAGGTGGATTTTAGCTCAAAATTCATAAAATTAGCCTCTTGAATGCAATGGTGAGGTCTTTTTTGTGCTAAAATACACCTAAAATTTTCCCATCTCCAAAAATTGTAAAAAAAAAACCTAGAAATTCCAGATTTGTTCTTATAACCCTAGTTGAGAAAAAAAAAATTGGAGTTCAAGGGTTCACTGGATCTACACTTTGATGCCATGTTAGATTAATGAATAACACGAGATGTAGGATCAAACAATGAACAAAACACCTTCCACACAAGAGCTCTGCAAAATACAGATTTGTTATTCCTCAACAAGAAAATACTTACAGAATGAAATAATACAAAGAGGGAGACTACTTTATAAGAGAAACCCTAAATGATAAAGGGATTAGATCAGGATTCCATCATCCTATGTGATGAGATAGAATGAGCTAATAATAGCTCTTTAGTTAATAGAAAAAAACACTCCTAAGTTTAGTTTAAGTGCACGAGAATAAATAATTTAAAATAATAATTAATTATTATCTAATGCATGATTGACAGATCTCACATCCACATATCTATCCCCTAAAATTATAAAATTTAAATTCATTTTTTGGCCAACTCCTACCCATTTTATCCCTACCATGAGCTACCTTAGCACATGTTTTGCATAATTTATTCCCTTGTACTTGTATTTATATGCATTCAATTGTATTCATTTTTTATCTAATTAGATCCTCTCATATTTGAAAATATTTTCAAAAAACTTATGCATTGGAGAGAATAATCAACCTAGGGTGCTTCAATTCGAGCACTAAAATGAATCTAAAGATCTACATAATCATTTTAGAGCATTTGCATATTTGAAGATTGTTGTCCTTAATTATTTCCATGACCATAAATTTAGTCTTTCCAATGGGTTGACCTAAAATAACTTGACTTAAATAATGATATCATAGCCTCCCCAAGGTATTTTTTAATACCACTAGCCCCTTAGAATCAACAAATTAGAGTTTTGAGTGACACATGTTGCATTTATCCACTATCAACATTTTAATTCCTACAAATTACAAGTCATATCTATTGTTTGATTGGGAAAAGAGATCTAAGTCCTAAATCACACTTATCTCAATTTGGTTATGGTGGATTAAAAATGATCTCATAAGCCACTTGACTATACAAACCCAAATGGAAGAGTCAGAATGGTGGATCAGGGTTTTAATCAACTATTGTTGGAGGGAATGGATAGATTGATGATGATCAATTGATTCTAAATTAACTAAATCTGAAGATGCAATAATGTTCCTCTATAAACTATGAAAATGTAGAAGTCTGTTATGATTTCTGAGAAATTGAATGCAGAAAGTCAAAAATAGAACCTAGAAAGGTAGAGAGCAGACACAAAGGAACCCGAGGTGTAAATTTATGTTGAATTAGCTAGTCTAGGGTGTGATGCACCCTAGACTATTCTCCTTTTTTGTAAGATCTAAAAACGCAAGCATGAGGTCCTTGGCATGTAGCTCTTGTTCTTTTGGGGTCACTATCGAAACTCATGTATTGATGAGAAAATTTGGTTTTCATGTCTTAACAACTTGTAGGGCTTGAATGCATGGATGAGCAATTAGTCTTTATCTTCCTCCACACATGAAAGAGGGGGAAGGGATTTTTCATAAAGGGGTTTGCCTAAGTCAAACCCCATTTTTCTATTTCTACGTCCACAATGGTTGATGATGATATGTGGAAGAGAGCTTACCCTCGGTTGGGTAGAAGTTAAATTATAAATAAGTAATAAATTGACTAATGTTGTGACTCACCACTCCAATCTGCAATTCTTTGATGGACTGAAGTCATGCACACATCACATTCAAGGAGAATTTGATTGCTTGATTGAAGTCCTGCAAGTGTTAGTACTCACAAAATAAATGAACACAAAACATGAACAAACTTACATAACAACATGATGAATGACTGACACGATGCTTGACTAAAATAAATGCTACTAAAATGTTGATAGTTCTATTCTTGATTGTTCAATAATAATCTCAATTGCTTCTCCAAAATTGCTAGGATTAAAATGGTGAAAATACTTTATATTTATATGCAATTCTTCTAATTTCCTGAAAATCATTTATGTCGATAGCCAACAATTGACATTAGAAATTCAAGTAATAAAATACTAACACCAACATATCCAAATCAAAGCCAAAAAGAGGTGGTCTAGGGCATGGGGCTCCCTAGACTAGACCCATTCTTTTTGGGACCCAAAGTGTTGAGAGAAAATATTAAATGTTTTTTTTTTCCTGTGTTTGATTTTTCAAAGATGCTTATAAAATGGGTAATTAAACTCATAATTAGGTCCAAGCACATAGAAGGAAGCTAAACCTAGTGTGAAATTGTCAGGGTGACAATTTTTGATGCTACATCCACATGAGCAATTAAATTCACAACACTTAAGGTTGATTTTACATATGAAAAATCAATCCACCAAATTATGTGAGCAACCCAACTCATATTACATACTTCTATTTCCAACTCATAAAACAAGTTGTAATTGTGAGTTGAAATTCAAAATTTATGATCAAATCAATGAGCCCCTTGGTCTATTGGTGAAGTTGAATGGTTCTAAATGAGCCCACCAAAGATCAAGTTTTGTTGAGTGCAAGACCTCTAGGATGAGGCTAGGATTGTGCCATGAGCAACTTTGGTAGAATGGATAAGTCCTTAGCTCTCGACCAAAGAGGTTTTGACCTAAGGCTCGTGCTCTTGTACTGAGTAGCTAACAAATTCCATAGGTTTGACATAATATCCTCCAACAAAAAAAAAGATCAAAACAATATACCAAGGGGCCCATTGACTTGATCATAAATTTTGAATTTCAACTCACAATTACAACTTCTTTTATGAGCCCACCAAAGATCAAGTTTTGTTGAGTGCAAGACGTCAAGGATGAGGCTAGGATTGTGCCCTGAGCAACTTTGGTAGAATGGATAAGTCCTTAGTTCTCGGCCAAAGACGTTTTGACCTAAGGCTCATGCTCTTGTATCGAGTAGCTAAAAGATTCCATGAGTTTGACATAATATCCTCCAACAAAAAAAAATGATCAAAACAATATACAACTATCCTTCGACCATCAAAATCAATTAAACACATTTGCTTTTATTATTTTAAGATGTCAAAATTCTATTATAATATCTATCCACTCTTAACTGATTTAAATGATTATAAAACATTTTTTTTTAAAATGAAACCATTTATTTTTTATAATAAAAATGTATATATATGATGGGTAAACTCCCTAGCTGCAAATCCCCTATTTCCTTAATCTGTTTCAGTGATAAAAATACTTTGAACTGTATGTGAGAGTTTTGGATCAGATTGCATATTCTTGTACCTATCTTTTCACGTGAAAGATTTTTTGTTTTTAAACTTTTACAATGTAAAGCATGAATAGATGCCCTGGGATCTCAATCCTCAACGCTTAAAACAAAAAGCCGTGATATTTCCTGTTTCCCAGTCTTCTGTCACAAGCAATAACAGTCTTCTGTCACGAGCAATAACAACAGAAGGTGTAATTGGCGTGCCTTTCTCCACCTCTCTGATACATCTTCTACATTCCTGGTCTTCATATTTATAAATTTCCCATCCTCATTTATAAAAATAAAATCAAACTCTTGACCGGATGAATAGGTTAATGATTACGGTCTCATTTTTACATTTAATTTTCTTTTAAATAAAATTTGGTCAAAGTTTTTTTGCATTTAAAATACAAATACACAATTTTATAAGATATTATAGAGGTAACATGGTTCTCGTAAGTATTTATTTAAATTTTATATTGTATCATTTATCAATATGGAAAATAATATTGATTGGTATATATATTAATATAATATTTAATTTTTAATTAAAAAATGAAAGATTAATTATTATTGAAAGGATTGGATTTAATTGATGAGAATACGATTTTTGGAATTAATTTTTTTTTATGAAGATTCAATTTTTTTGAATATATATATAGAAGAAACTTCTAAAATGATTAATAAAATTAAGACAATTATTTAATATTTTATGAATAAATGTAAAATATTTCTTTGATGTTCTAAAATGTCATTATAAAGACTTGAGCTTTGATCTCTATGTAGAAAAGTCTATGACTTAACCCTTTGTCTACATATACTAATATATAAGATTTTTCTCTATTTTTAGACTGCAGGAATGGGTCCTATAAGTCCTCCTATAAAGTGGTAAAACTTTTTTCAAGTGACTGGTAGTGCTGGCGCCACATGCCTTCCAGTACCACAGGTTTGTCAGGAGACTAGACCTTGTGACCTCTTTCCTGCAACAGAATGCTTTAGCCAATTGAACTAGACCCCTGCACTTTTTAATATTATTTATCATCAATCATGTTCTTTAAAATCTCTGCACCTCTGGAATTTTGGACCTGGCCTCTTGTGAAACAAGTGTGAGTCTCTGCTCGGCCGATTTAGATTTGTAGATATTAGCATAGAAGTTTTTTCAGTATATAGTCTTCACTAAAAACATAACATTAGCAGTATGATCTTCTTATGATTAGTATCATGAAATTGTTGTTATTGCAGAGAGAAGAGATGGCACAGAGAAGATTAAGATTGTGACTTTATATCTTGTTAGTGTCGATGGCAGTTATGGTGAAGGGAGATCCAACATGCAGTCCAGTAGGGAACATCTGGTGCAACAGTGGGCGATGTTGCAGCATATATAACTAGTGTGGAAGTACATCAGACTACTGTGCATCTGGCAACTGTCTTGCTCAGTGATGGCGTAACACGGTTGCACTTAATCAGTCTACTTTGAATCTATCCCAACAGAACCTTACCTCAGCCTCTCCATAGCAACCCATGAATTCTATCTGGCTGGTTGCACTTAATCAGTCTAGTCCCAACAAAACCTTACCTCAGCCCCTCCATAGCAACCCATGACTCTTATCTGGCTCGTTACAGGGGATTCAACTTTTAGAAATTGGAATTAATTTATAGTTATTAAATGAATAGAGTTATATGAAGAATTTTAATCATCATCTGGTTGTAGTTATGTGGGATGATTTGTTTAAAAAATAATGGTTACACGATTGAGTTGTAATATGTGTTATTTTAAATGGCGAGGGTCTAGTTCGATTGGTTAAAGCATACTGTGCAGACAAGAGGTCACAAGATCTAGTTTCCCCTCTGTCCCCATGGTACCAGAGGGCTTGTTGCACCAACATCACCGGTCACGTTTACCAAATGCCCTCTAGTTTATAGGGGGGCTACCCAATTCCTACAGTCTATATATTTATATATATATGTGTGCATTCTTTTAAACAGACAGTAAGTTTCTCTGTACACAACCAATATGATTTATGCCAGATCTGTCTGGAAATGCAATACATCATCATTTTCACTGTTTTTCCTATTTTCAAAGAAATTAGCAGGGTGTGCCCTATTATTGAAATTTTAGTTATGTGCCCTGTTTTTAATGTTTTAACCTTAAAACTATCGGAATATATAACCTTTTTTAAAGTTTTAAACTACTGAGAATTATTATGTAAATATTCTTTACAAACAAATATCAATTTTAAACAGTACTTAGATGTTAAATATTAAAAAGTTACCATTAATTTGTTACCTTAAATTATCAGTGTGGACTCTGATTTTTAAGGTTTTGGCTCATAGATTAAAGATAACAATTACATTTTCTTACAAGTGAATCTATGATTTTTTTAAAAGCAATTGAATGTGAAAGATAAGGATTAATTACTTATTTTTAAACTATCAAGATATGTACCTTCAAAAAAATTTGAGAAATATTTAAAGTGAATGTCTGATTTTTAAATAAGAAATTAAGGCTACAATTGTTTCATTACAGTATGTATTTTCATTATTCTCATTATTTATACCAGTTTAAATAGAATTAATAACACTTTCTTGAAGCTAATTCAAGATTAAAAGACATTTAAATCCTATAATGATTTTCTTTATAAGCAGATCCATGATCAAAACATATTTGAAATTTGAAATTAGACAGGTACCCTGCTTAGTGATGGATGTTAAAAAACTCAACAGGGTTGTCTTCCAATCCTTCTTAATAAACCTAACAATCAAGTATACTCGGTAATAATTTTAAGGTTTATTTTTACTGTGGAAACAAAGCCTGTAGCTTTTCTTTGTGTGAATGGATAAGGTTTGAGATGGCATATTGACATTACCATATCAGAACAATAGGTTAGCAGATCAGACCAAATGATTATTGCACCTACAAAATTCTCACTTGAGATTGGTCTCAAAACCATATGAGCTTCTCACAGAACCACAATTAATGACCTTCCTGAATTTTTCTGATCATTTTCTAAGCCCTCTGAAGGCACAAATCTAAATAGATGGTTTGATTCAACAAATTCCGTAGTTGAAATATACTTCTTAAGAGAGAATCAACCATCCATTTTAGAATCATATGGAAATTAATGGATACTCTTTTATCTTTTGTTGCAGAACTTTTCAAGGCCAGGAAAACCAGGTTTTACGTCTTCATATTATTTGATTTTTATATACTGCAAATTCTCTTTAACTCATAAAGTAATTAAATAAGTATAATTCTCTCTATTTGTAAGGTTTTAATCACACTAGGTTAATTAAATATATGTAATAAATACACAATTATTTTAGATAAAAAAAAATAGGATAATAGAAATAAAATAAATGTGATAATAAAATAGCAGGATAGGTATATTTAGTTCTAAGATTAGCGATAGATAAATGATGAAATTTTATATTAGAATTATTCATTACTATTGTAATTTATATTATCTTATTATGATAAAATATCTCATAATCTGAATTGATATAAAAGAAATTTATGCATTGATATTGCACATTATATGATTGATTATGATTGCTATGAACTGGATCTGATGTGTGAAACTAATCTTAGTTGTGCTGAACTGATTTGAGTTTTGTGGAACTAATCTGATAAAAAGGTGCAATTGAGAGTTTATTTACCTTTGCCTACTAGATGTTCGAAAACTCGAAGTGGTATCTTGAGACACTATTGATGAGCTTGGAAACTCAACAAGTGAATGGATTTTGTTAGGACTCAATTTGATAGTGCCAGATTTTGCTTTGAGTCCCAATTTCTTTATGCATTTAGACTTCATTTTACCCATCACATATAACATTAAGAAACAAGTGAATGATATACTAACAACAAGGATTCCATCACATACGATCCTCTACATCATACACCACTTTCTTTTGAAGTTGTTACATATTCATTGTCTCTTAGATATTTTGCACCATGATTTGAGCTATAAAATGGAAAAGGTGATCTTAAAGTTCATTTACAATCTTTCAATATGATATATTTTGATGTTGCATATGAATTACTGTCTACCACTAAATTTTCCTAAGAACACTCTATTTTTAGATTTTGCATATCAATCGCTTTATTCCCAAATCGATGTAAAGGTTCCTGACCCTCACCTTCAAAAGATGTTCATAGAGAATTTTTAAAGTAAGATAAAAGATATACAAGATAAGCTTACCATGATGAAATTCTCCTCCTTCATGTACTTATGTACTTCCCTCCGTGATTATCAAAACTCAATTAGTAGTCAAGATGCAAAATCTACCTCTAGATGAACTGAGAAGTTTGAGTCTGCAAACCAAAACAATTATCAATGTTTTAGAAACCAAAATAAAGGCTTCCTTCAACTTAATCCCCCTCAACAAAAAACTCAACATGTTGATACCCAAGTAGCTACTATTAAAGCAATGATACCCTTTAGCTATATGGACCCCAAAAGGAAATTCACTCCCTTGCCCGATACCCTTCATAACACAATGTCACAACTTTTAGAACAAAAGATGATTATCTTACCTCCCATTAAAACTCCCAATCCTAATAAACCTTTACCTCTGAACTTTAGATCAAATGCTTATTGCCATTATCATCGAACAAATGGACATGACTCAAAACATTGTAAGCGTCTTAAACATCTTGTGCAAGACCTCATTGATTCTAGTCGTCTTTCCATTGGAGGTGTTATTGATCAAGGAAATAAGTTTGTTGCCCCTCCTAACCAAAATTTGCAAATCTTTACTAACCCTATGCCGAAACATAATATTTAATTTGTCAAAGAAAATGAAACTACGAAGAGTGATGTGATGAATATTGACATGGATGATGAGAATATAGATACAATTCAACAAAGTCCTATGGATACTTATCAACAAGAACAAAATCCTATCGATGGTTTGGTTGCATTGGTCAAAACTCAACATTGCAAGGGTCGAACTAAAAAGCCTCTTGACATTTCTTTCTCATCCAAAGATATACTTAAACATGCACTCGATGGTCCTCTTTACATAGCCAGTCAAATCTATGATAAGCCCACTAATGGGATATTAATAGATCATGTATGTGGAGAGAACTTGATCATCGAGGAATTCTTTCTTGTGCATGAGCTCTACCAAGAAACATATGACAAACCAAAAGCATGGATAATGATGCATAATGGTTTCACTTGCCCTACGATGGGATCAATCACATTACCTTTGCAAATAGGACCGAAAACACTAGATGTCTCATTCTCCATCATATCGATGTCAGATCAATTTTGTGTGAAGCTTGGTCACCCATGGCTACGCTCCATGGAAGCAATCCCGTCGATTGTGCATAAATGCTTAAAGTTTCTCTTTGAAAATGAAATTTTCAATGTGCATCATAGTGGCTTTAACCCTTTGTCTTCCCGTGGAAAATTTTCTTGAGATTTCTTCTGGCCCGAGCCTATGGAACCTATTAAACCGTCTGAAGACTTCTTTTCAAATCCTACCAAAAGTTCAAGGAAAAATGCATATCAAAGCTATCCCTTCAAAACATGTCTCAACCCATGATTGAGCCTACCATCCTTGATGATGATTGAACCTAAAGACATGCCAAGCATCCAAGATCAATTTAAGATAGAACCTTTTCCTACTTCCTACAAAAGACCAAGAGATAATGAAAATAGCCTCGTTACACCTCCTAGGATAAAATAAGTTTACAAAGATCAAGAGAAAGTGGTTGAAGAACCTTCCATGGTTTCGTCACTTCACAGGAAAGATAAGGAACCCATGTTTGGGTAAGTGCACCAATCTGTGACACAATTTAGGTGCCAAATTGAAAAAACAATAAAAAAAACCCCGAAATAAGACCTGTGGCACATGCCAAATGGCTAAAAAGACATTTGGCGCATGTCAAATTTGGTGTGCGCCAAATGTCTTTTTAGACATAAAAAGCAAAAATCGGGTTTGGAAGCCTCATTTTGTCTTCAACCCGCAGCTTGAGGAAGAGGATTTTAGGTCTGCAACTTGCGCTCGCCAAATCTCTTCCATTGTTTGCATCCTTAGCTTGCCATTTTTCACGAGGATGCCGCCAACACGTCGGAGAGGTCGAAGATTGCAAAGAGGTGTGTATTTTTATTCTATTTATTTCAAATTTGATTTGGAATGCAAATTTAAATAGATTTTTATAATAAAACTTTGTTCTAATTCTCAGGGAATGAATCTCCACCTCAAAACATTGAGAATTCACAATCACCCCCTCATGAAGAGCCTTCTATACAAGAACAACTCGAAACCCCTTCATCAATTCATAGGCATCCTCAAGGAACACAAGAAAATATTCAAAATCAAATTGAAAACAATAAAAGAGACATTCAACAATTAATTGCAAGATTAACCGAGCATGCCAAAACCCACCCTTATAGGAGAGGGATTGCTAAATCATTGAAGTCAATTTTAACTCATGTAGTAGAAATGAACGAGCAAATGAATTTTTGGTCAACTAAGAGACATGAAATGAGACAATTTTATGCTAATGGTTTGTCATATGCAGATGTCAAAAAACTAAAAATTAGCAAAGCCGAGTTGTGTGCCCTATTTAAAGACCCAAAAACCAATGAACCTGTGTCCCATGCATGCAGGAGGTTCCCCATCCATTGGTGCCACCATGATTTAATTAAAAACAAATTTTGGGAGCGGTGGTGGATGGTATTGTTATGCCTTTGCATAACCACCCCATCTTTTGCCTTGGTCAAAATGGGTCCCCCTTTATGTTTTTGTCCTTGGTTGTTTTTCAAACAAAGTTTGGAGTCTTTCTTTTCCAACACTTTGTTTTTCTTTGGTTTATTCTGTCGGAACCGAAACCGGAATAGGAACCGAATCAGGCTTTGAAACTTCTTTCAAGAACTGGTTCCAATAACCATCCTAATAGTCTTCTTTTGCCTTTTTGTTTTGTCTTTTAGGAGTTGGAGCCGGAGTGGAAGTTAAGCTTGGATTTATGAAAATTTTCGAAATCAAAACCTGTTCTGCCTCTGCCTCCGCTTTTTGGACTTTTGTTTGGACTTAGGGTTTTGTATTAGGTTTTCTCGTTTCGGATTTTATGATTTTATTTTCATTTGTTTTGCTTTATTCTTTTGTTGGCAGAACTGGACTCGAAATGGGAACCAAGTTGGGAAATTACCCTAGTTTCCAAATCAGTTTTCATTCTAATCCCGTTCTTGCCTTTTTGTGTTTGTTGACTTTACTAAAGTCGCACAGCAGTAATGTGCCAGTTCCTTCTGCAGTTCCGACTCCACTCTGCCACATTTATGCCATTAATTATAGGAGCTTTGCATGTATGAAACTGTGAGTTTTTACCTTAAATAAGGATTAGATGGTAGTTATCATTATTGTTTAAAAGATCAAAGAGTGAACCAGAGTTGCAGTCGAGCATTTGTGCATGAATCAATCGAAAGGGAGACAATTACGTGCGGATTGCTTCAAGGGATTAACCTATTTATTTGCGTTTGAGGTAGGGGGTTTTTAGTTCTTCTCTTTCGTTTTGTTTTGTGTTTTCCGTTTTTATTCGGTTGTTGGTTTCTTGCGAATTCGTGATTCTCGGTTCTAGAGTGAGTTCATGTAATTTGTTTTCTTCCTCTTTTTGTTTGGTTTTCTTGTTTTCGTTTTTCTTTCCTGGTTGTGTTTCTTGTTTGTTTGTTTTTGACACGATCGTTTTCACGTTTAATCGTGACCGTATCATGGTGCCCTAGTTGTTAAAATGCATAGATTAGTTACTTTTTTACATTGCTAGGGTTTGGTAGATTATGATGGTTTTTTCTTAGGAATCCTATCACACATCGAATCTGTTTAGTTTGAATGGGGTTAAATTCGTGCCCTAATTATTTAAAATCAAGGGTTTGTAATTTAAGGTTTTGACGTGTTCTTGTTTTTAATATGATGCCCTAATTAGTACAGTTGCCTCTCGGTCATATGGGGATGGTCTTGTATAGGTTATTTTCTAGCCCCTTTCATTTTTGTATGACCTATTCCTTAGATCATAATGTCATTTATCATTTGGTTAAAATCTCTTATGACATCATGGTTATTTTAGGCGAGGGTGGGATCGGAATCAATTTAGACTTTGTACTGTGTTTTGTAATAAGTATCATTCCATTTCCATCCTGTCTCTGACTCCGCTTACAATTAGAAGCAGGCTCTCAAAATAATGGTGACCTAGGAAGAAGCGGAAGCAGAACCGGAACTGAATGTAAAATTAGGAAATCTTCATGAAACAAAATCAGTTTCCGTTCCGATTCTGATTTCGGTTACCATTCCAATTCTGAATCTGATCCTGCTTATTATTACTATAATCTCAATAACGGTTTTGGCTCGGATCACGACAATGTTTTAAAAAGAGACTATTTAGAGTGTTTTTTCCCTGGTTCCGCCTCCGGTATATATATGAAGGGTAAGATTTTAAAGCATATGTTGTTATATTTTCTCAAGGATCTAATTTGAGGTTATATTACAGGAGGCTAAAGGATGTTAGGAGTATCAAGAGAAGCTTCCCAAAGGAATCAGCCTGCAGAAACTTCAAAGGCATCAGCTAAGCCTAAGAAGATTAAGTCGGAGCAGTTGCCTTATACCTTGAGGTATAACCATAGGGGTTCTGTTGTCACTGTCAGCAAAGTGGAATCTGATTGGTCTGATGTAACTGACACCAATCTAGGCCCATTCAATTTGAGGACTTATACTCATAAACATTCACTGAGGATGTAACAGGAAGAACTGGAAGAATAGTTGAGTCTGGCTTGGCCCACGTCACTATATTTCCTCTATCCATCCAATGCCCTGAATTGATTATGACAGCAGTAGGAGCTTACAATCTGACCACTAGGCAATGTATGGATTCACAGGATAATGTGATCATAGACCTAACTCCTCAAATGTTTCAACACATGTTTAGTGTCCCTGATCCAAAGAACCTGATACAGTTAAATGAGGTAGATGCTTTAGGGATATATAGCAAATACAAGAAGGCTAATAAGGCTCACTTGAACAAGAAGTGGTTGAGAACAGATAAGAAGTCTCTGACAAAGCTTCATGATCAACCAAAGAGGATAGAATTTTACAAAGAGGTATCAGACTTGATAATGATGTTGTCTAGAGACTTTGGGAAAAGGGATGCATTTCATTTCAAGGAATGGATGTTTCCCTTTATTCAGACAAAATTTAATGGAAAGCAACAGTTTGATTGACCGATGATTGTCTCGGATACCATTCATGATCAGTTAACCAAAATAAGGGAAACCAAGAGTTTTTCCATGACTTTTTATGTTGTCTATGCAACAGCTAGAGGATGCATCTTTCTAGGTTTGAACAGAGTAGGACTATCGGGAGAAGTTGATAGACAAAAGAGAGTATGGGATCAATATGATCAGCTATCCCTACAAGTTTTTGAAGCACAATTTAGAAGAGTTAATGATGCATTCTTATATGTAATCATTAACCAGCTTAATGGAGATGCAGGATACAGATTGAGCCACGAAGCTATGGCCTTTATCACAAAATGGGGATTTTGGTTTATCCAATACCCCAAGTTCACTTATTTTAGGTTGGCAGGATTTGAGGGGCATCCCCACTTACTTCCAAGGTGTTTCAACAACAAGTTGGTTCTGATGGAGTTTTTCTATCAAGCTTTGGGGGTCAATGCCCGATTTGGGTTAAAATACAAGACAGGTTGTCACAAGTTCCCCATGCAATTGGGTGAATATAGCAGCCCACACCTTGTGGGAGCTAAGGTGGTTTGCAATGAATTGATACATTTGAAGTTGGGTTTGTATACTACTCGAAAGCACTTTGATCCAAAGAAGAAAATGAATGCTTTGTTGCCTTTGGTCTTTGACAAAAATTTTAATCTGTTAGAGGACTTTTGGAGTGATCTTCAGGATGAGTATGACCTCAGGAAGAGGAATTATGAGAGGTTGCCTGTTTCACTCATGGTAGAACTCGAGATCAAAGATGATATTCCTAATACATTAGTAGATGATGGAGTTGTGTTGGATCCATCATATGAAGCATTAAACATTGGTACCAAAAATTTGGATCTAGTAGATTGGGATGGCGAGGAGACCATCAACATCAAGCAAATAGGGAGACCAGTCTTGGATAGGAGTATCCACTGGGCTGTTCTAAGAACCAAAACTCCTGGAGGTTCAGGTCCTAAGAAAGGGAAGGGATATAAGAGAATCAAGATGAAATTTCCTTCCAAGGAGCCTTTGTAGTTCTTCCCTCCTGATATTGAAGAGATCGAGCTTGAAGCCCCTACTCAAGATTTACTTGGAGTACAAGAGGAGGATGCCCAAATAGGATCTGCGGTTTCAACACCAACAATAGGTGAGTCATTTGCTCAAGTCCCTCTTACAGAGCAACTGAGTGGAGGGATGGCTGGAGGAACTCTTCATGGTATAGCTAAAGAATTAAACGGAAAAGGAGTAGAGTTGGAGATCCATGATGTTGAAACAGACTCTGATGAGACCTTATCAAAGAAGTATGCACAAGAAAAGATGCCTCTAGAAGAGGAAACTGAACATATTTTAACTGAGGAAGATCAATGGGCACTGTTTGAGGAAGCAAAGAAAGCTTCAAATGCTCAAGCACATGCAGAATCAATGGAAAAGAAAAAGGCAATAGATGCTAAGGCAAAAGCTGATGCCTTACTTCAACAATAGAAAATGGAAGCCAAGCGAAGAGCTGATGAAGTACAAAAACAATAAAGGAAAAAGGAGCAAGAGGTCAAGACCAAGGAAGAGAATGATAAGCTAGAGTTGGCGCAGAAAATTCATGATCTAGAGGAGGAAAAGGCAAAGCAACAAAGCGAAAGAGAAGCCCTTGTGGCCAAATTGAAGCTTGTTGAAGAGGCCTATAAGAAGAAGGAGGAAGCATAACCTATACAAAAAGAGAAAGATGTTGAGGAGCTGGACAAGCAGCTGCAAAAGGAAAAGGAAGATGCGGATAGACTTAAGGCATTGGAAGAAGAGAGAAACCGGGTACTTGAGGAGAAGAGAATAGAAGAGAAAAAACTGAAGAAGGAAGAAGAAGACAAGAGGATACAAGAACAAAAGGATAGGGAGGAAGCTGAAAAGCTTGCACAGACAAGTGTAGAGCAAGAACAATAAGAGGTATAAGAGGTTGATTCTCAACCTAAGGTTAATGTTTAATAGCCCTCTACTACTGTTGCTTTTTCTCCAACTATAATGACCACTACTCCAAGTGCTCCCACTTGGTTGAAACTAGATCTTCAAAAGAGATCAGTGACACCCTCACAACCTCTCAATTGGGATGATATAATGACAGAGATTGAAAAAGAAAGACCTAAAAAGAAGGCCAAAATCCTACATTCCACTAGATTCACTGAAGGAGGAGAAATTGCTGTTGAATGTGCAATACCACTGGTGGACAAGGATATGGGGGATATGCAGCTAACTGATTATCAGTTAAGAATGGTTAACTTGGGGAGACCCACAAGAGATCAACAAATGAACTTGATTGATGTGGTAGCATCATCCACCAAATCAAGAGTGATGAAGGATAAATAGAAAAAGGATGACCTTAAGGCTCAATTGGATCAATTGCATACTTTCTTGAAGAGTGTTTCTGCTCCGAGGTCACAACAAATTGCCACCATTGAGATACCAAATTTTCTCAGCAAGAAAGAGGTGGATGATTTGGTGCAAGTAAGGAGTAAGGTGAAGATGTTGGATAGGTGGACCGACAGACTTAATCAGGAGATAGGTGAGGTGTTGGGCAACAGTTTTGAGATGCACAATATGACAAAGGATTTAATAGAAGAGATGAATCAGTATGCCAAAGTATTGGGAGAACAAGAGGAGGAGTGCAGAGGATATAGCCTGAAGCTAAAAGAGGTTAATAAATTGCCGAAGTCCACTCTTCTAGAGAAGTCAATACTTGAAGAGGAGAACAAAGATTTCTTGGAAAAGACCTCCAGCATAGTCCAGTTTAGATCTGACTTTTTGTACAAGCATAAGAATGAAGTTCAAGATTATAGTAGGGATCTAAATGAACAACTTGAGGAGTTAGAAGCGGTTATTGCTATTATAGTAAATGTTGATATGTCGGTAAAGGAAAGCCTACCTTTGAGCCAATTAAAAGAGAAATGGGATGATAGGCTTAAAGAGGTCATGCAAAAGGGAGATGATGGAGAGGATCTGATGTTAGATCAGTTGATGGATATTAAAGAAGAGGTAAAGGAAGCTAAAAGGGAGTTGACGAAGCTAAAAGACATGAGAGGTTTTGCTGGTGTGGAATTAGAGAGGATCAAGTTCGAAGATAGTTAGGTTGATGGGCCAGATTTGGATATGCTTCAACAATTCTTCTCTAGTTATGATGAGTACACTATAGAGAAAACTTTGCATGCATAATTAATAGTCTCATGCATGCATGGATTTCTTTTCTCCTCTGCATGCAGGACTAGCAGTCTTAGAGGCACATCCAGCTTTATTTTATTTTCTCTTTTCTTCTCTCCAGTTTATAAATGATCAATGTGGGAACTAGAGATCAATTGATCTAAGTTTCCAAGAAAATTTAAGTTCCTAAAAAGGTGGATCTCGACTTAAGATAGAAAGGACTTCAGATTTTTGTACATCTATAAATACCTTTGGGGTATCATATTGTAAAGGTCGGCTAATGAGAATAAGATTAGCCACCTGATAGTAGGAGATAGAATTTTTCGTAGATTTTACAGAAATACTTTGTTATTTTATTTACAGTTGAATATAAATACAGGTTTTTTACGCAATATGGTGTTGAAATTGAGTTTATTTGATAAGGTTGATGAATTATAGTCTATCTGTATGCTAGTGATTGTGCTGAAGCATAAGTGTTTCTTTTGTGATGAAAATCCTTAGAAGAAACCAAATTTAAGGATTATTTCATTAGATTATTTGTGAATTGAATTTGTTGAAAGTTTGTTGATCTATGATCTTGGCAATGAATGAGAGTGTGTTCTTTTGGAATCTTTAAAATATTTATGATGTGTGATTGTGATGTTATATTAAGCACCTTAGATGCATGTAATAGTATGGATTGTTCTATAAATTGCATCATGCTATGGTTTTCTTGATCTGTTGGAAGAACATTCATTGTTGAAGATATATGTCCAAATATTAGATAAGTTTTATTCATGTTTCACTAATGTACGCCCTGATCTATCTTTGTATTTTTATTTAAAACCCCCTTTTCGTTAAGAACAATTCGATGAATCAGTCATTGCTTGCATTCCTTATTACCGACAAATGTCCCTTGAATATTATAGTTGCATGGACCAATTGAGTGACACCAGACAGTTGAGAACCAACTACCAGGACCTTGGGAGTTAGGCTACTATACGTTGTCTTTCATTTTTAGGAGAAAAAGAGTAGAGATATTTTGTTTAATGTTGTTTGTGTCATTTTCAACATCACTAGATTTGGCGCTAGAAGGAGGGCTAAAGGAACAAGTTGGCTCGCATTGGGTCATTTTCACCGAAGAAATACGGGAGGATTCTCAGATCCTCTACTAATACTGAACCATTAGAAGAACTCCAAACCCTGGTTATACCTAGACCCCATGTTCGTAGAATATTGATACCTACATTGCCACCACTGGTTACTCCACCAGGATTTCAACCAAACCCGCTTACACCACCACCAGTTCAACCTACATCACCACCACTGGCTTGACCAGTATTGCCACCACCGGTTAGGCCAATGTCACCACCAATTCGGCCTATATCACCACCACCTGCTCAACCAATCCTACCCATGGCTTACTTTGTGAATAACCCCTCTTCGTTAGGGACTATTCCAAGGTGAATCCATGATCTACCGAAGAATCCAGAAATTTTTTGTCCCAAGTACATGCATGGTGAATCAAGAAGTGTTGAGGAGCATATACAAGTGTTCAAAGATGCTTGTACACGTGCTCAAATTACTCATCAGGACATGGTATGTAAATTGTTTCCTTATTGTTTAGGGGACATGGCATATAATTGGTATCTAAATCTGCCTTGGGGATCTATTCTGGGTTGGACAGATTTAGAAAAAGCATTCATTAATCAATTTTGGGTCTACATGGACCCTGCCATCTTGTATCACTAGTTTTCCACCATAAGAAAGGAACATCATGAGCCACTACCTCTATTCAACACTAGATTCCAAAGGATGTCTCGTAGGCTGCAAGATCCTTACTTAGTAGCCGATAATATTGCTATTCGGGCATATTTAAGAGCTGTTGATCCCTTGATTGGCCTATTCTTGCAGAGAACTTATTAGGCCAATGAGATTGACTCTTTGTCTAAGGTTTATCATCTAGCTATCAAATTGCAACAACTGATAAGTCTGCAATTAGGAGGTTTAGGAGCAACTCTCCCTCCCATGAGTTATCAGATGCCTAACTTGCCATTGTACAACACTATACCAGGGATGTCTTACTCCCAATACGGACCTGTGTCTGAATTGCAGGCCCCACCTACCATGCCCTTTTTCGAAAATGGCATGCAAGATTCTTCCCAACAACCTCAAAATCAACAAGCAGTAGGAGGATCAACACATGTTCATTCCCCATCCATAGTGAAGAATGTGCAAAATGAACAAACTGTTCAACTAACCAGTGAGCTAGAAACTCTTAAAAAGACTCTATCTCAAATGTCTAATGACATGTCATAGCTTAGGCAAAATCCTCCCCACAACCAAAACCAGAATTATCATAACCAAGGAGGTTACAACAACCAGGAAAATTACTCCAATCAGAATGGGAATCAGAACACCAACCGAAACTTTCAGAATCAGAATTCCTCTAACCAAAATTACCAAAATCAGAACAAAGGATATAACCAGAGGTTTAACAACAACAATAGGCAGTGGAATACTAGACCTAACAATGAGGGAGTTCCCCATAATTATCAATCAGGTGAGGAGAGATCACATACTGCTAATGTGGTTGACCTTAATTTCATGACTAATTGGTGCAGGCTACACGATACTGCAACACACTCTGAGGTTAATTGCCCAGAAATGGAGAAAATGGTAAAGATTGTACAAGATGATGCCCATCCTCCAGCAGGAAACTCCAATCAGGATAATGGGCCAGTAAGTACCGCTATGACTTATGAGACTTTTGAAGAGAAATACCAATTTCCCATGTAGGGAGATAATGGGCCAGAGGAAGATGTGTATGATGCCCAATCCTTTCAGTCCAAAGGTGGTCACTTTCTGAGAAATCAGAATAAGGGCCCATTTACAACATCTGCACCTCCAAACAACATGGTCCCACCTAACCAGAATGCAGATAATAACCCACCGCCACCAAAGGGACCTTCTGACACTCAGAATAGAGGTAATCCGACTCCTTTTCCTAAGTATCAAGGGAGGAATGATTCAAAATTTGATTTTATTGTAGAACTGTAGAGACATAAGATGTCATTATCATTCTTTAATATCATAAAGTGAAGCCCAACTCAACGTGAAGTGGCATTGAAAGCCCTGGAGGAGGCAGACCGCTTAAAAGGAAAAGGTAAAGTGACTCTAGTAAAAGAGACAAATGCAACAATCTATAAAGGTAAGACCAGTACCCCACCTTTTCTTTTAAGTTTAAGGATTTTTGGAAAGAATTTGCATAACTGTTTATTGGACTCTGGAGCATCGAGAAATGTTATGCCATTTTCAATATGTAAGAAGTTAGGATTTAGTCCTATCCCGACCAATAATAAACTGATTCAGTTAGACAAAACTGAGGTCAATGTTGTAGGAGAACTAAATAACATGCATTTAGAGGTTGGATCAGATCCAAGGATCCAGACCTACATAGATATCCAAGTGGCTGACATCCCAGAGACATATGGTATGCTCCTAAGTCGGGAGATAATGAAAAGTATTGGGGGATATTTTTCCTTGGATTTCTCTCACATGTGGCTACCCTGGAAGGGGGTTGCAACACAGATAAGGATTGAGAGTGAACCAAGACACAAGCATATGATTACAAATTATGATGCTTCAAATGAAGTAGCATATTTTGAGACTGAGATAGGAGTTTACAAACAAGAGGAAGTCCTTAATTTCTCTGTACTCCATCCTGGGGATACATTACCCCTAGAACATGGTAACCCAATGATCTACATCAACCATCAAGTTCTAATAAGGAAATTGCAACAAGATAAGCTGGTATTGGGAGGAGAAACTGATTTGAGTAGTTTTTTGCCTCCTAATTGGTGTAGGATTCATTATCACAATCATTCAGAGTTAACATGCCAATCATGCCTAGATATCTTAAGTCATGTAGACTAGCTTCAACAAATATGTCAAGAGAAATCATAGACCCCTATCAATGAGTTTTCTTTTCAAGTTAAGGATGCTACCATTCTCACTAGGACTAGTCTTTCTCAAGAGGAAGGTTCCTCACCAGTATAGAAAACTCAGGTTTTAGGCTCCAAAATTCAAGAATAAATTGAGGTGTCCCAGTTCTTTTTCAATACACCTACCCCAGATACTCTGCCAATACCCAAGGAATTGATAAAAGATGAATTGGATTGCAATTTAACCCAATAAGTTGTTCAAGAAGTGATTTCTGAGCAAGTTGAAAACATAGAAAAATCTTCAAGTCAGCCTTGCCCTGAGTCAATTTATGATGACCAGAAAAAGTCTGAGCCGCCACACATCCCAAGTAAGTCATCCCCTGTTATCCCTAAAAAAAAAGAACTCCTAGCCAAAGACCAATTGTGGAGTCTTAAATTTGATGGTTCCAAATCCAAAGCAGGAAGTGGAGCAGGGATTGAACTAACCAACCCAAAAGAGAAAACTTACTTTGCGTCTTACAAATTGTAGTTTGGCTACACAAACAATGTGGCTGAGTATGAAGCACTAGCTCGAGGACTCATGTTTGCTCATAAGAAGAAGGTTACTACTCTCACAGTTATGGGGGATTCTGAAGTGATTGTAAAATAGGTACGTAGCCAGTATACATGTCATAACAAAAGATTGGTTGCATACAGAAACAGAGTTTGGAACTTAATTGAAGAGTTTGATGCTTTTGGGATTACTTTGATCCCTAAAGAAGCTAATCAAATTGCAGATGCACTTGTTGTTGCTGCTAGCACATTATGCAAGACTCTAGTCTAAAGAGATTTTCAGTTGAACTAATTCTAGTCCTAGCAGTCCCTGATAATGTCCGAAATTTCTTGGTATTTGATGATGATTAGCATATATTGGCCTTTTTGGCAAGTTCTGATGTTTTTGAAGGGAAAATAATAGATGAATATTAAAGAGATCAGGGAGATTGGGATCCTAAGAAAGAGAGTGAAGAAGGGATATTGGATTTTAAAATTAATAGCATTGTGAAAGGGATGGTAGCCTTGAAGAGAATATTTGATTCTGACCCATGGGCTCATCAGAGGGTACCCACAGAGAGTGATGGAGGGAAATATGAATCTATCAATATGACTCATTCAAGTCCTGAAAGGAATGTTCTTATAGGAAAGACTTGTCCTCAAGAAAATAAGGACAAGATAGTTAAAGTTTTGGAGCAAAAAATTGTAGCCATTGCTTGGAGTTATGATGATCTAAAAACCTTTGACACTTCGGTGATCACACATACCATAACTCTCAAGCCAGAAGCCAAGCCCTTTCATCAAAAACAACTCCCGGTCAATGTTTTAATTGAGCCCCTGATCCAGAAAGAGGTGCAAAAGCTCCTATCTGCAAGGATAATCTTTCCTGTTAGACATTCTACCTAGGTGGAAAATTTAGTTCATGTACGCAAAAATAATGGTGAAATTAGATTATGTGTTGATTTCAGGAATCTATATAAATCCTCTAAAAAAGATAATTATCCACTACCTTCTCTGGATGAAGTGCTACAAAAGGTCAATGGGTCCCAGATGATGTCATTTTTGGATGGCTATTTTGGGTACAATTAGGTTCTTATCAGTCATGAGGATAGAATGAAGATAAATTTCACCACCAAATGGGGCACATTTGCCTATCGGAGGATGCCATTTGGTCTTATCAATGCAGGAGCAACCTTTCAAAGGGAAATGGATGTAGCCTTCAAAGATTTGATAGGGAAGTGTATAATTATTTATGTGGATGATTTAACCATCTTCTCCAAGAATAGAGAAGACCATGCTGTTGATCTGGAAAAAGTTCTCAAGAAATGTATAAGCTATGGTGTCTCTCTCAATCCAAAGAAGTGCGTGTTTGGAGTATCTGAAGGGAAACTTCTAGGTCACATTATATAAAAAGAAGGAATATCCATAGACCTTGATCGAGTGGAGGCCATCTTGAAATTGACAAGGCCAGGCAACAAGAAAGAAATGAGATCCTTCTTCGAGAGGATCAATTTTGTTAGAAAGTTTATAACAAGGTTTGCGAAGATTGTCAAACCTCTAAATGAAATGATGAAGAAAGAGGCAAAGATCGAGTGGAGTAATGAGGCTAAATCTACTTTCTCATAGATCAAACAGTCAATATCCGAGGCACCTATTTTGACAAGCCCAAATTATTTAAAACCTTTTTATATCTATTCTTTTGCATATGACCATTCATGTGTAGCTGTGTTAACACAACGAGGCAAAGAGGGAGAGGAAAGACCTATTGCCTTCATGAGCTCTCCATTTAAAAATGCAGAAGTGAGATACCCACCACTAGAGAAACAAGCCTTCGCATTGGTATGAGTGGTCAAGAAGTTCAGGCATTATATTCTTCGAAGTCAAGTAATGGCTATAGTTCCAGATCCGGCTGTAAAGTCTCTCTTGATGCAAAGTGAATTAGGAGAGCGAAGAGGAAAGTGGATGGCAATTCTACAAGAATTTGATTTAGAGATTCATCCGATGAAACTTGTTCGAGGACAAGGTTTATCAAAATTAATGGCAGATGTGGACAAAAACATCACTTGTCAGCAGTACACCGTCCAGTCATTTACTAAGGATCCCTAGTACATAGACCTGATTTTCTTCCTCCTCAATAATAGATGTCTAGAAGGAATGAATGCTACTCAGAGGAGAGCATTGAGGATGAAGAGTGCTCACTACATGCTTGAGGGAGGATCCATCTATAGAAATAATTTTCAAGGGATTTACTTGCGTGATTTAGATCAGCAAGAGGTCAAGCATGCTATTTCTGAGTTTCATGGAAGGCATGGAATAGGACATGGATCTGCAGATGCTTTGGCTCATCAGATTCTTAGATCAGGCTATTATTGGCCTTATGTATTTTGGGATGCACACCAACATGTCAAAACCAATCATGTATGCCAAACTTCTGCACCCAGGGAAAGAAATCCTGCTATGCCTTTGCAACCAGTGTATGAGGTAAGGCCGTTTGCTCAATGGGCCCTGGATTTTGTAGGTGTCATTAATCCCAATTCTTCTACAGGACATAAATTTATCTTGACTGCAACTAACTATTGTACACGCTAGACTGAGGCTCAACCCTGCAAAAACAACACCACAAAGGTGGTCATCAAATTTTTGATTGAGAACATCACAACCAGGTTTGGAGTTCCATTTGCTCTGGTATGTGATAATGGCCCTGCTTTTTCTTCTGCTGAATTCATTCAATGGGTATATGAACATAAAATTATTTTAAAGTATTCATCTAATTACTACCCTCAAGGAAATGGAGTGGATGATTCCACTAATAAAAACTTGTTGGAAGTAATAAGAAATCTGTTAGAAAACAATCCTAGAGACTGGCACACCTAGTTGAGATTTTCCTTATGGGCAAATCGAACCCAAATCAAAGCAGCTCTAGGAAATTCGCCTTTTAAGTTTTTCTATGGCCAAAACCGAGTCTTCCTGATCCATTTACAAATACCTATTCTTAATTTCATGGAGGAGTTTTATACCAAGGATGATAGGATCGAGGTTAGATTACTTAATTTTCTTAACATGGAAAAGCAAAGAGATGCTACTTTGTAGCAGTTCTCTAAGCATCAAGCTATCGTCAAATGCTGGTTTGACAAAAGAGCTAAGATAAAATCCTTTAGGATATCAGATCTTGTATTACTATGGGATAAAGCCAGAGAAAAGAAAGGAGATCACCAGAAGTTTGATAGACTTTGATTAGGTCTGTATCAAGTGGTTGAGATACTAGGCGAGAATGCTTTTTGTTTAAGTACCTTAATAGGAGAGCATGTTCCATTACTAGTTAATGGTCAGTTTCTCAAACACTATTTTGGTACATGAAAGCTCTAATGTTTTAAATAAAATGTATTATACTATATCATATGTAATTGAGTTTTGTTTTTGTTTATTTATTTTTTTGTTTTGTTTTTATTTTGTGTTTTGTTTGTTCTTTGCTTTATTTTATTTGTTTTGTTTTGTCTTGTTTCGTTGGGGATCTTCATTTTTGTCCATCTCAAGACAAGGGGTTGTTATTCAAAGTATGCTACTGGTACTAGGAGAGAAATTGTTTTAGGTATTTTCATCATCATCATTTGAAAAGGATTTCATTCTGAAACTCGTGTTTTATGACCATTCTAATCTGGGTTTGAAAATTTATTAAGGATAGAAGATACATTGTGAATATCTCATGAATTAGGATCAAAAATCTGTCACCAAATTAGAAAAACATTTGCCTAAGTAAATGCCTATCTGTTTTAGAATGGTTCTACCTTTGATTCAAGTGAAAAAATCTGATTCCAAGACTATCATGAAATCCATTGTAGTTCTCAACCCACATTTCATATCAATTGTGTATGAGTATTGAGGAGGGTGCATAAAAGATTTCCACAAGAGAAGCTTAAGTAAAAAAAAATGAAAAGAAAGAAAGAAAAGGCAAGCTCAATATCAAATGGGTTAATCAAGTATCTCTATTGGGGCTATGGATGCCTGGGTGGTAGTAGAGCAATACTTTGAGAGAACTAGAGGTATCTCCGTCGGGACTATGGATGTCTGTCTGGCAGTGGAGCAATACCCAAGATTTTATTGCACGATAGTTAAAGGACTCAACCTATGTAGCTTGAATTTTAGGTATAGTTGTTCGGAAGCAGAGAAAGTATCCATAAAGAAGGATGCACAATATACACACACTCAGATTTAGAAATAACTCATGAGAACATACATCTGAGATTCCAGCTCAACCTTATTCTATATATATCTGATCTTATTCAAGTTAACATGCTTCAAAAGCCAAGTAGTTTTAGGGTGACTAAATTTTTCTTGGGTGTTTTAAAAATGGGTAAACCATTTTCCCAATCGAGTCACCATTTGTTATGCCTTGCATAACCACCCCATCTTTTGCCTTGGTCAAAATGGGTCCCCCTTTATGTTTTTGTCCTTGGTTGATTTTCAAACAAAGTTTGGAGTCTTTCTTTTCCAACACTTTTGTTTTTCTTTGGTTTATTCTGTCGGAACTGAAACTGGAACCGAATCGGGCTTTGAAAATTCTTTCAAGAACCAGTTCCAATTCCCATCCCGACAGTCTTCTTTTGCCTTTTTTTTTTGTCTTTATCGGAGCCTGAGCTAGAGTGGAAGTTAATCTTGGATTTATGCAAAGTTTCAAAATCAAAACCTGTTCCGCCTCCGCCTCCTTTTTTTGGACTTTTGTTTGGACTTAGCATTTTGTGTTAGGTTTTCTTGTTTTGGATTTTATGTTTTTATTTTTATTTGTTTTTCTTTCTTCTTTGTTGGTGGAACTCGACCCGGAACGGGAACCAAGTTGGGAAATTACCCAAGTTTCCAAATCAATTTTCATTCTGATCCCGTTCCCGCCTTTTTGTGTAAGTTGACTTTACTGAAGCCACATAGCAATAATGTGCTAGTTCCTTCTGCAGTTCTGACTCCACTCTGCCACATTTATGCCATTAATTACAGGACCTATGCGCATATGAAACTGTGAGTTTTTACCTTAAATAAGGATTAGCTGGTAGTTATGATTATTGTTTAAAAAATCAAAGAGTGAACCAGAGTTGTAGTCGAGCATTTGTGCATGAGTCGATCGAAAGGGAGACAATTATGCATGGATTGCTTCAAGGGATTAACCTATTTATTTGCGTTCGAGGTAGGGGCTTTTCAGTTCTTCTCTTTCATTTTGTTTCACATTTTCCATTTTTATTCGGTCATTGGTTTCTTGCGAATTCGTGATTCTCGGTTCTACAGTGAGTTCATGTAATTTGTTCTCTTCCTCTTTTTGTTTGGTTTTCTTGTTTTTGTTTTGCTTTTCTAGTTGTGTTTCTTGTTTGTTTGTTTTTGACAAGGTCATTTTCACGTTTTAATCGTGACCGTATCGTGGTGCCCTAGTTTTTAAAATGCATAGATTAGTTAATGTTTTACATTGGTAGGGTTTGGTAGATTATGATGGTTTTTACTTAGGAATCCTATCACACATCGAATTTGTTTAGTTTGAATGGGGTTAAATTTGTGCCATAATTATTTGAAATCAAGGGTTTGTAATTTAGGGTTTTGACATGTTCTTGTTTTTAATATGATTCCCTAGTCAGTACAGTTGCCTCTCAGTCATATGGGGATGGTCTTGTATAGGTTATTTTCTAGCCCCTTTCATTTTGGTATGACCTAGTCCTTAGATAATAATGTCATTTATCATTTGGTTAAAATCTCTTATGACGTCATGGTTATTAGGCAAGGGCGGGATCAGAATCGATTTAGACTTTGAACTGTGTTTTGTAATAAGTATCGATTCCATTTCCATCCTGTCTCCGACTCCGCTTACAATTAGAAGCAGGCTCTCAAAATAATGGTGACCTAGGTGGAAGTGGAACCAGAACCAAAACTGAATGTAAAATTAGGAAATCTTCATGAAACCAAATCAGTTTTCATTTTGATTATGATTCCGGTTACCATTCCAATTTTGACTTCAATCCCACTTGTTATTACTATAATCTCAACAACGGTTTTGGCTCTGATCCCGACAATGTTTTAAAAAGAGACTATTTAGAGTGTTATTTGCCTCGTTCCGCCTCTGGTATATATATAAAGGGTAAGATTTTAAAGCATATGTTGTTATATTTTCTCAAGGATCTAATTTGAGGTTATATTGCAGGAGGCCAAAGGATGTCAGGAGTATTAGGAGAATCTTCCCAAAGGAATCAGCCTACAGAAACTTCAAAGGCATCAACTAAGCCTAAGAAGATTAAGTCGGAGTAGTTGCCTTATACCTTGAGGTATAACCATAGGGGTCCTGCTGTCATGTCAGAAAAGTGGAATCTGATTGGTTTGATGTAACTGACACCAATCTAGGCCCATTCAATTTTGAGGATTTATACTCAGAAACATTCACTGAGGATGTAACAGGAAGAACTAGAAGAATAGTTGAGTCTGGCTTGGCTCACATCACTATATTTCCTCTATCTGTCCAATGCTCTAAATTGATTATGACAGTAGTAGGAGCTTACAATCTGACCACTAGGCAATGTATGGATTCACAGGATAATGTGATCATAGACCTAACTCCTCAAATGTTTCAACACATGTTTAGTGTCCCTGATCCAAAGAACCTGGTACAGTAAAATGAGGCAGATGCTTTAGGGATATATAGAAAATACAAGGAGGCTAATAAGGCTCACTTGAACAAGAAGTGGTTAAGAATAGAGAATAATTCTCTGACAAAGATTCATGATCAACCAAAGAGGATAGAATTTTACAAAGAGGTATCGGACCTGATAATGATGTTGTCTAGAGCCTTTGGGAAAAGGGATGCATTTCATTTCAAGGAATGGATGTTTCCCTTTATTCAAACAATCTTTAATGGAAAGCAACAGTTTGATTGGCCAATGATTATCTCGGATACCATTCATGATCAGTTAACCAGAATAAGGGAAACCAAGAATTTTTTCATGACTTCTTATGTTGTCTATGCAACAGCTAGAGGAGGCATCTTTCCAGGTTTGAACAGAGTAGGAATATCGGGAGAAGTTGATGGAAAAAAGAGAGTATGGGATCATTATATTAAGCTATCCCTATAGGTTTCTGAAACACAATTTAGAAGAGTTAATGATGCATTCTTATATGTAATCATTAACCAGCTTAATGGAGATGCAGGATACAGATTGAGCCAGGAAGCTATGGCCTTTATCACAAAATGGGGATGTTGGTATATCCAATACCCCAAGTTCACTTATTTTAGGTTGGCAGGATTTGAGGGGCATCCCCACTTACTTCCAAGGTGTTGCAACAATAGGATGGTTCTGATGGAGTTTTTCTACCAAGCTCTGGGGTTCATTTCCCGATTTGGGTTAAAACACAAGACAGGTTGTCACAAGTTCCCCATGAAATTGGGTGAATACAACTTCCCACACCTTGTGGGAGCTCAAGTGGTTTGTAGTGAATTGATACATTTGAAGTTGGGTTTGTATACTGCTTGAAAGCACTTTGATCCAAAGAAGAAAATGAATGCTTTGTTGCCTTCAGTCTTTGACAAACATTTCAATCTGTTAGAGGACTTCTGGAGTGATCTTCAGGATGAGTATGCCCTCAGGAGGAGGAATTATGAGAGGTTGCTTGTTTAACTCATCATAGAATTCAGGATCAAAGATGATATTCCTGATACATTAGTAGATGATGGAGTTGTGTTGGATCCATCATATGAAGCATTGAACATTGGTACCAAAAGTTTGGATCCGATAGATTGGGATGGTGAGGAGACCATCGACATCAAGAAAATAGGGAGACTGGTCTTGGATAGGAGTATCCACTGGGCTGTTCTAAGAACCAAAACTCCTGGGGGTCCATCTCCTGAGAAAGGGAAGGGATATAAGAGAATCAAGAGGAAATTGCCTTCCAAGGAGCCTTTGGAGTTCTTCCCTCCTGATATTGAAGAGATCGATCTTGAAGCCCCTACTCAAGATTTACCTGGAGTACAAGAGGAGGATGCCCAAATAGGATCTGTGGTTTCAACACCAAAAATAGGTGAGTCATCTGCTGATGTCCCTCTTACAGAGCAACCAAGTGGAGGGATGGTTGAAGGAACTCTTCATGGTATAGCTAAAGAATTAAACGGAAAAGGAGTAGAGTTGGAGATCCATGATGTTGAAACAGACTCTAATGAGACCTTATCTGAGAAGGATGCACAAGTAAAGATGCCTCTAGAAGAGGAAACCGAACATATTTTAACTGAGGAAGATCAATGGGCATTGTTTGAGGAAGCAAAGAAAGCTCTGGATGCTCAAGCACATGTAGAAGCAATGGAAAAGAAAAAGGCAATAGATGTTAAGGCACAAGCTAATGCCTTACTTCAATAACAACAAATCGAAGCCAAACAAAGAGTTGATGAATTACAGAAACAACAAAGGAAAAAGTAGAAAGAGCTCAGGACAAAGGAAGAGAATGATAAGCTAGAGTTGGTGCAGAAAATTCATGATTTGGAGGAGGAAATGGCAAAGCAACGAAGGGAAAGAGAAGCCCTTGTGGCCAAATTGAAGCTTGTTGAAGAGGCCTATAAGAAGAAAGAGGAAGCAAAACATATACAAAAAGAGAAAGCTGCTGAGGAGCTGGCCAAGCAACTGCAAAAGGAAAAGGAAGACACAGATAGACTTAAGGTATTGGAAGAAGAGAGAAACCGAGCACTTGAGGAGAAGAGGTCAGAAGAGGAAAAAATGAAGAAGGAAGAAGAAGACAAGAGGATACAAGAACAAAAGGATAGGGAGGAAGCTGAAAATCTTGCACAGACAAGTGTAGAGCAAGAACAATAAGAGGTAAAAGAGGTTGATTCTCAACCTAAGGTTAATGCGAAACACCCCTCTACTACTGTTGCTTCTTCTTCAACTATAATGACCACTACTCCAAGTTCTCCCACTTGGTTTAAAATGGATCTTCAAAAGAGATCAGTGACACCCTCACAACCTCTCAATTGGGATGATATAATGACAGAGATTGAAAAAGAAAGACCTAAAAAGAAGGCCAAAATCCTACATTCCGGTAGACTCACCGAAGGGGGAGAAATTGTTGCTGAATGTGCAATACCAGTGGTGGACAAGGATATGGGAGATATGCAGCTAACTGATTATCAGTTAGGCACGGTTAACTTGGGGAGACCCACAAGAGATCAACAAATGAACTTGATTGATGTGGTAGCATCATCCACCAAATCAAGAATGATGAAGGATAAACAGAAAAAGGATGACCTTAAGGCTCAATTGGATCAATTGCATACTTTCTTGAAGAGTGTTTCTGCTCCGAGGTCACAAAAAATTTCCACCATTGAGACACCAATTTTTCTTAGCAAGAAAGAGGTGGATGATTTGGTGCAGGTAAGGCATAAGGCGGAGATGTTGGATAGGTGGACCGACAGACTTAATCAGGAGATAGGTGAGGTGGTGGGTAGCAGTTTTGAGATGCACAAGATGATGGAGGAGTTAATTGAAGAGATGAATCAGTATGCCAAAGTATTGGGAGAACAAGAGGAGGAGTACAAAGGATATAGCCAGAAGTTGGAAGAGGTTAATAAATTTCCGAAGTCCACTCTTCTGGAGCAGTCAATACTTGAAGAGGACAACAAATATTTCTTGGAAAAGACCTCCATCATAGTCTAGTTTAGATCTAAATTTTTGTACAAGCATAAGAATGAAGTTCAAGATTATAGTAGGGATCTAAATGAATAGCTTGAGGAGTTAGAAGTGGTTATTGCTATTATAGTAAATGTTGATATACCGGCAAAGGAAGGCTTACCTTTGAGCCAATTAAAAAAGAAATGGGATGATAGGCTTAAAGAGGTCATGCAAAAGGGAGATGATGGAGAGGATCTATTGTTAGATCGGTTGAAGATATATGTCCAGATATTAGATAAGTTTTATTCATTTTTCACTAATGTATGCCCTGATCTATCTTTTTCTTTTTAGTTAAAACCCCCTTTTCGTTAAGAATAGTTTGATGAATCAATCATTGCTTGCATTCCTTATTACTGACAAAGGCCCCTTGAATATTACAATTGCATGGACCAATTCAGTGACACCAAGCAATTGAGAACCAACTACCAAGACCTTGGGAGTTAGGCTACTATACGTTGTCTTTCTTTTTGTGGAGAAATAGAGTAGAGATATTTTATTTAACATTGTTTGTGTCATTTTCACCATCAACAGGTATTTGACCAACCTCCATGCAATAACCATGAGGTGCCACAATAATTTTTGAGGAAACTCTATTGTGAGTTTGTCCTCAATAAAATTCCAAACTATTTTGACATCTTAGACTTTAACGGTAGAGGTGGGGGCTCCACACAAGATAGACCTACTGCACAACGTAATCTATAGTTGTCACCGAGAGCCTTGGGCAGACCCATGGTGGAGCATGTCATTGTTCCTTCCATTGTTAAGGATAGTGTAGAGGTGGACATGATGAATTCAATTGGCTCACTCACCTAGACCATTTTACAGTGTGCGAGTCCTCTAGTAGAGCTTGGTGTGGAGGAGACGTGTAGGCCCCGAGCTCCACCCCACCATTGTGGCACTTGTGGTGTTGTTTGGACGTACGATTATTAGGGTGTTTGTGATGCAGCTACACAACCTACATCATTTGCAGAGGTGATGGCTTTCACAGATGATATTCTGAATGATACATTCGGCATTGACACTCAGGTAAAATTTAGCAAGTTATTTTAATGTTGTTTATTAAAATATTTTTGAAATTTAGGAATAACTAAATTAGTAGAATTTTGATATGATGAAGTTTCAGGGTTGCACTGTTTAAGAGGGATGCTCTATTCCTACGGACTCTTATACATTCTCCCCGATGAGTCGACAGGTATGCAACTAGTATTAAAGATATTATTATTGCATTTGAACAGTTGAATGTTATATTTGAATGTTTGTCTCATAACATGTTTTGGATTTCAAACAGTTTCCTGGTGCACCTTCTTCATCCACACCTCACGATTCATATCCTCAAACAATGTACACTCAGGTAGCCTTTATTCATTAATGGTGTTGTAAATCTATGTTAGCTATTTTTTCATAATTTTGCGTATATACAAATCTAAAAAATTGATGAGAAACACAAACATTGCATTCAAGTATTCCTTGATCATGTCACATTATGTTCTCCTATATCAACATGATACCTGAGATATTGTTTCATTTGTAGTTGTTGACAAGAGATAGCCCTGGTGATGTTGGTGGCACGATGGACCATGGAGTTGCTGGAGCAATAGCCAGTTATGATCCATTGAGAGAGGTATGGAATAGATTAGTCAAATAGACATTATATTTTCTCTTTTATGGTCTATTATAGAAAATTTTCACAATAATTTTATGTAGTTTATCTTCTATCTTCATGGTTGCTACAGGTGGTTGTCACTCCAGATCGTGGACGTGGTGATGCTTTAAATGTGCATGATGACTATATGTATGCGGTAAGTGATTATATTTTGTTATATGTCATTCCATAATTAAATTTCTATGTTTTAACATCTTTACGTTCAATTGTATCAGTTGAAGGTCCAAAGTGAAGAGAGGAGGAGTAGTGAGCGTGTTCGAAAGACAAGACAAGCAACAATCACTCCATCCAGCCAAATTTTGAAGGCAGCACGGGATCTATTTCCTTCCCCTAGAGGGAAATGACTATGTATTAGTGTTGTTTTTTGTATGCCTATGTGGCATTTTGGAACATATGTTTTGTACTATTGATATATATACATGATATTTTATGTCCAAATGGGTCCTCTGTACTAAGCCTAAATGATTTTTTTGGATATATTTATATACTTTTATCAATATATATCATTGTATAGCCTTTCATATTTTTGATTAAAGAAACTCTTATTTTTCTACTACCATTCTTGAATCATGTTATCATGCGTATCATGTAATTTGTATGCTTGAATGTTGTAGGCATGGATTTTGTTTACATCTAATGCTTAATTAATTACTGTGAATGCTCAATAAGCCCCATCTAAAGTGTATTGTATAAATCAGCTCCATTCGTGGTGGTTTGTATCCTTTGGAATGCTTCAATTACTTGTGCCTCACCAATGCAGAGGCAAGGATGCTCAAACCCAATTAGTCTAACAACCTGCCTTCAAGGGGCTCCTAACAAGATTAATACAACATTTTTGAGCAATCTACACAACCTCAAAGCCCCATCAAAACAAACTCTTCATTCAACACCTTACCCAACAATCCACCCTTGTAGCACTTTGATGCAGAGCCAAGGTGGAGAAGACTCACAACAATGGAAATGTCAATTCGCAATCAAGAACTCTTCTTCATAATGATTTAGCCTAATAGGCATCAACCCACCCTCAAGGGTCTCAACTCCTCAACCTTGCAAATGAACAACAAGACTCCACCAAGGCCCTAAAAATACCATCAACATTCATAAAATGACAATTGAATCAATTGAGAACAATCCCTAAGTCAGATTCATCAAGGTTTCCAAAACTCACATTTGTGACTGGTTATTCTTGTAGTAATTAAAACTCAGTTTTAGCCAGATTTCTCCCAACCTTTACAAAACACTATACAATTACAAGATGGATTGAGATACCCTTTTCAGGGCTACACAACATACCGAAGAATCAATGGTCACTCTTTTGGACCGACATAGACTTTCAACACACCTACTTCAATTTTGGCTTCACGATTAGCCCTTTTTTCCAAAGGGACCACCCTTCCAACTTTAGGTATCTACCCAAACACCTTGGCCAGTCTTAGGTCATCATTCCAAACCTCAAATTTTGTCATTATTTTGTGTCTACAGAGCTTCTAACTCACTGTCCCAAGAAACCCTCCTAAACCTTCACAAAATCAAGGGTTTTAAAGAAACATACAACTCCAGACCTCTCTCAACACTTCCAAAGCCCCAAACACCTCAAAATACTTTTGCATAGACTCATCAAACCCTCACATAACCCTTATAGTAATTACTTCTTAAAAACCTCTCTTTGGTTCCTCACTTCCATGTTGGAAAACCCGTGTTCAGTCTTAGAACAGTCACAAAAATGCCACATAATTATGACTCCTTATTCCAAAATGAGTTGAAACACTTATTATAACATTTTTTCAATCAACCCACAAAGATATTGTAGCAAACAATAGGTGGATTAATTGTTACATCACAAATTTCCCCTCAAACCCTTGATTCAGCAACACTGGGACAGTCACTGTTTGTGTTGGTTCTCTCTACAAACAAAGAGTTAAGGCACCAAATAAAAAAGAAATGAATTATAAAACATATATACACATCCTCTGAAATTATTAGACCATGAAGAACCTGTATGGGCCTATACAACACTCAAAAAGTTCAAGAAAATGGTATTTTTCCATAAAATTGCTCAAAACTGTGGTGTTTATTGTGTAAAGTTGTTACAAAACTTCTTCCACTCTCTCATTCAAGCCTTGGTAAGGATTTTTAAATAATTTTCCAAAAACCATCTTCTCCCCAATGCCCATAACCAACCTTGGGATTAGTTGGTCCCTTAATTACATTCGTTTGTGTTAAAGTTGCTTTGTCAACATTTTACAACTTATATGATTTCTAATTGACTTCTAAGACACAAAACACCCTTTATTTGCCTTATGCTTGATCTCTCAAAGATTATTAGACAAAATAAACCTAAATACACTAAAATTTCCCTATTGATGTATTCAAATGAAAAAAAAATGATGATGTGGTGTAGGTGCTCCTACACCAAACTCAAAACCTGGTCCAAGCCTAATTTCTCCCAACCTTTCCAAAACACCTGACCATTTAAATGTGGATTAAGATACCCTTTTCAAGGTTACACAACATATGCCAAAACCAATAGTAACTCTTTTGAACAAACATGAACTTTCAATACACCTCCCTCGCTCTAGGCTTCACAATTAGGCCTAATTTCCAAAGGAACCCCCTCACAAACTCACCTCCAAACCAAGGAAACTTGAAATAATCTCAAGGATGCTCACCAAACTCAGGATTCTCCCATTTTAAGAGCCCCAAGAACTTGTTCTATTCCTCTACTCACAAAGCATCATAAACCTTCACAAAAACAAGGGTTTTGAAGAAACTCATAACTCCAGACCTCCCCAATCCTTCCAAAGGTCCAAAAACCCCACAATACCTCTACCCTAACTTAAAAGACACTCACAATCCCATTCCTTTTAGTATTTCTCAGATTCACTACTTCAGTTCCTTACTTTCATGGTGGAAACACCCCTGACCAGCATTAGAACTTCACACCCCACTGATTTTATTCATTCTCTCAGCCTCCAAAGTATTCATACACCAAAATAATCATGGTATAGGCCAATCCACCAAGCAATAAGGTCAGAACAGTTGGTGGATTGGCTAATGTGTCATGGTGTTGCCCTCAAAACCCTTAACACAAAAAATAGAGCAGTAACCAAGTTTGTTGATCCCACACACACCAACAGTGGATTTAAACCTTTAGAATAGATGCAAAGTGATTAAACACTTATGCAATCAAGTATCCAAAGCCTCAAGTCATGATAGACTTGTATGGGCCTGTGCAAGGCAAAGAAAATTCAAGAAAACAAAGAAAACCAGTGATCAGCATTTTCAAAAGTATATTTTCGTATTAGAAACTGAACAAAATCAACCCTCAACTCAGGGTATTACAGAAATATATCTTGATGCCACCTTCCAACTACCCCTTGAGCCAATCAACCACCATAAACACCCTTTGTTATACTTCTAAGATGGCAATTTGCCAATTTTTCTCTTAATTACCATTCATTCACAACTTGATTTTGCAAATACCACCTAACTAACCTATTAAGCCTTTTAAATACAATTGCAAGGTATTTCCATAGCATATAGAGATATAGAGAGCAAATACACTAGATATTTTAACTTATGAATTGTAAAAAATGGATTTTTGTAGTTTATATTCATGTCTTTGATTACATTGCATTGCACATCTTTCAAAATCAAAGCATTACTTCACTTTGCATAACTAATAAGTAGATGTTGATAGATGCCGAAAATTTAATTACAATATAGTTTGAACAAAGTCAACCTAAGCAGTTATGCAATTTCTTCACATTGCATAACTAATAACTAGGAGCAGCTTCCAATTGCATTTTCTTATCATGGCATTCTATGAGACCAAATTTCTTTGAGATATTTTTTCAAATAGTTCCCTACCTTGTCTATGTTACCACATTTTTCATACATGTCTACCAAAGCATCTTCTCAAACAGTTCACTGCCTTGTTGCTATGGCTAAAAGCCTAAAACAAGTGATTTTGAACAAGCTATGGATGCTTTGAAAAAATATATCAAAAGCATAATAGTAAGCAATAGCATAGACAAGGCAGTGAACTATTTGGAAAAATGCATCCAAAAAATTGCTTTGAAATGATAAATTTAGTTGTGCTTTCACTCTTCTTTAACATTGTATATCTGCTCCTTTTTATAACAAGAGATAAAAAAATGTAAAAAATTGTATAACAAGAGATAAAAACTATCTTTTTTGAAATCGAAAGGCATTTCCATAGCATAGAGATATAGAGAGAAAATAAAATAAAGAGTTTAACTAATGAAATGTAGAAAATATATTTTTCTAGTTTATATTCATGCATTGCACTGTAATGTCCCCGTTTTTAGCATTACACCTTTCAAAGATTGATGGCCTTTTCCCGATGCGTGGTCGACAGCTCAGAGGCAGAATTAGGGTTTCCAACTGTTTGGTGGGTTCTCTTGAAGATTCAGGGTTCTGCTTGTTGGAATTTGGGTGTTTGGATTGCAGATTCTTTCTGGGTTTTCAGAGAGCTTTGTAGTGGTATGTTTTTCTTGGCATTCTGAGCACCTTTAGGAATTTACTATTTTTAGTAAATTCTATTTTTAGCAGTGGTCCAGTCAGCATCAGCTCAGTCAACTTTCCTCTTCTGGCAGTTCATTGGGTAATTCCGATTTTTGGCTTAAGGGGTTCATTTTGGAGAAATAAGTTATTTTAAGTCAATAATGTTTTATTTTATAAAATAACCCCTTGTCCTAGTAATATGACTTAAAAGTTGTTTTAAAAGAAGGGGACTTGGAGGGTGGTCATCACATGATGATTTATTTTGATCTTTCTAAAGTCTAAATGTTCAAGTGAAATTGGACGCCTATTTTATGAAGAAATGATTTTAAATAAAGTCAAATTTAGCCTTCGAAAAGGGGTCGCCCAAACTTGGAGGGAAAAGAAGTCAAATTCAAAAGGGAATTAGGGCGCATCTTCTAGAAGTTTCTAGAGAGCCTTCTCAAGTCTATATAAGGAGGCAGTTGCTCTTCATTTCTTATCTTATGTTTGGAATATTGTTATGCTGCCGAAATGGTGCTGGATTGCTTCGAGGAATGAATGCCTCCTAGCCTTGGCTCGACTTCTTGCTTGAAAGACAACAACTAGTGGAGAGTTAGATTGTAGTTGAGTGAGATTTGTAGTGAGATTTTGCATTGTAGAAGTTGTTTTGCATTTGTAGTTCGGTTTCTTGCATTTTAATCAAAATCTGGAGTTGCTGATTTTTGTATTGCAGATTGAAGTTTATACTCATAAGTCTTTGGGTGAATTTATTTTGGTTCTGGGTAGTTTACCCATGCATTTGCTAGCCTTGGGCGCCCCTCTATGCCAAGTTGCAGATTTTTTAGAGGTGTCTTGGATTTTATCTTGTTGGTAGAACATTTCTTGAGCCTGTACCATTCTGTTTTGCCTGGCAAGTGTTTAAAAAAAAAAATACTTCAATTTTTCAATTGTTTCTTTGTCTAGTCTTCATCATCATCAACCTAGCTTTCGTTTGCATCAAGTCTCATGCCATTCTGGCAAGTATCGAGTGAGTTGTGAGCATTTTAGTGGATTCTAGGGTTGCTGGTTATGCATATTAAGTTGCTGTTTTGTCATATCAGCTTGCGTAAAGTCTATCTTTTGAGTTGGGTTTGGGTTGAAAGTCTTTGTGATCATTGAGGAGACATTATACTATATTGCAGCATGGTTAGACTTTCTTATTCGATGTATTTGACAGGCAAATCTCTAATTATTGTAAGCTGAACAGTAGTACTGTCAGCATTTCTCTTAATCTTACTTTACATTCTGAAGCTGCATTGTATTTCTGTATATCTCCGCCATATGGTCGCCTCATTTCCACTCTGGAATTGGGTAGCACATACTTGGTGTTGAGTTTACTTTCAGCATAGTTAGCATCTCCGTCATATGGTAGCTCCCATTCCATCTTGGTTTGGAAAGCACATTCTTGACGTTGAGTTCCTTTCTGTATTTAGAGAAGAAGATCCTCTGACCATATGCTCGCCATCATCGGCGCCATCCTTGGTTAGAGTTGCTTTTTGCATAAGCAGTTTAATTCAGATCCTCTGACCAATGCTCACACCTTGCCCACATCGGGATCCTGGTGTACATTCTGGTTAGAGTTGCTTTTTGCACGTTTTGGTTTATCTTCTAACCTTAACGGGTGCTTTGTTTGAAATCTGTTAATTGAAAAAATCAAAAAAAAAATTGGCTTGGAATATTGCAGTGGTATCAGAGCCAAGATCCTGCCATCCTGTGCCCATGCATCAAGGTTCAGTTGACAGTTGAATGACAGAAAAATCAGTTTCTACACCTGAGGTCATAACAAAGTTCAGTTTAGCTTTCAGAAGTTTCAAAGATGTTGCATTTTCTAAGGTCCAGGGAACGTGAGAAGTCATATTCAACTATGGTATCTGAGCAAGGAAAGGTTAGTTTTTCCGTGAGGGATTTCATTGAATATGCTAAACAGTATAAAAGACAATGTGAACATGAGGCTGCCAAACTTCGTGAGCAATATCAAAACATGCCAGATGATTATAAGTACAATGTTTCATTTGATGCCCATTTGAATTGTGTGGCATTTCTGAAGCCTGAAAAGTCAGAGATGGTGGACCACATTAGGAAAATGTTAAAAAGGGAAGCGGAACAAGCTTTGGTTGAAGAATCAAAGAAGGAAGAAGATGAAGAGCCTATTTGTGAATTGCAGCCCACAAATATGCAAGTTGAAGAGAAAAATCAGCCATCTAGCAGTGAAGATGGCACAAGCAAGGTGCACATATCACATCAAAATGAACGTGAGTTCGATAAGGATACCTTGGCAAGTGAAGAGTTAAGGGTAGAGTCCCATAATACTTCCCTTGACTTGCATGTAATAGGAAGTAATGAAGATCAGCTTGGTAGGACTATTGTTTGCGATGAGTTCGTTGAAGAAAAGGAAGGACATATTAATGATATTGGAAGCGAATCCCATGAGTTCATGCATACTCATTTTGAAGATTTGATGAAGAAGGATTCTCTTCTTGTTGCTGACCCAACTTCCCAAGAAGTTCCACATGAAGAATTTGGCGACATACTTTTCCATGAAGGTCTCGAAGAAGATAGGGATGGTGAAGTTTTCAAAATAGCAAGTATAGAAGGTTCTTCACTCCATTTCCGTGGTGGCATTATTGGACTTGGGTTTGACCAGCAAACCGAACCATGGGAAAGAAATATTTTTGATGATATCAGCTTAGGTGATTTGGGACTTGACTTATTTAAGAAGTCATCACTTCAGGGGGTGCAAGATAAGCTTTTTTTTGTTGATCATCTTAATCAACCCACTAGCAATTGGGATCCGGGTGTGTTGGCACCAAGGTATGAAAGAGAACCTTTGTGGGATGAATTTCCCTTTGATCGTGATGAAGACCAAAATATTGTTTGCATTGCAAGTTATGAGAAGGCCATAGAAGAAAAAGTTGTTTTTGATGAAGAAGCTTTTTCTGAAAAGCTACATGGTGACCCCGTCAAGTTGGTTGCAGCCACTAAGGAGGATGTTGTTACGTCCGAAACTTTCAGAACAACATTCAATGATTCTTCGTTCAAGTTAGGGGCTGTCATAGCCTTTGCTCAAGAAGATGGAGAGGTGGATGAAGAGCTAGAAGACCTTATGGCTCTTGAAGAAGAACGGTTTAAAATGGTTTTAGAACACAAGGCTGATTTACCAATTCAAGAAGCTGATTGCAAATTTGGGGTCAAAGAATCTGTGAAGTATGATGCTTTTTATGACAATAAGCATTCTCCTCTAGTCAATGGTGAAGTTCATAAATGTTGGAGCAGCAATGAGGACAGCAAAGACAAGGGACAAGGTTCTGATTTTCAGTTGCAGCCTATCAGCAGTTCATCATCTTTGAATTCTCATGATTGGGACAGACAATTCAAGGTGTCCGTTGACAAGGAAGTGCAAGCTCTATCCCTATTTGATCACACACTTAGCTTGGTTGAAGGGTTGTACTGGAAGGCTCAGCTTGAAGAGAGACAAAGAGGAGTGAAAGATGAAATTGCTCTTCCCAATCTGCAATTTATCATAAGCTCTTTGGTAACCTTGAAGTCCGAGTACATGCACTTGGTTGAAGATCGTGATCATGCCCTTGAAGTTGCAAAGAAGACCATTTGTGCTTTTCAAGATAGAGAGAGGAAGTTTGATGAACTTTATCTGGAGTTTGAATCAACAAGAGCTACGCTGGAAGAAACTCAAATGGCATTAATGGAGGTAGGAAATCAGTTTGCTGATTTCAAAATTTTCACAAAGCAAGAGAATGCACATAAAGCCGAAGAAATCAAGCAAATAATTTGTGAGCTTGATAGTCTTCGAGAAGAGTTTGACTTTGAAGGTCTCACAAGAAGGACTGAAGTTACAAGCGCAGATTTGGATCAGCAAGATAGATGGAATAACTTTCAAGTTTTTGACAATCCTCTCTTTGAAGAAGGTGATGAGGAAGATTATGACAATCCTCTCTATGAGATGGAAGATGAAACAGAGAATGAGACTGAGCATGGTTTCCAGTGCTTGGATGCTTTGATATCACTCCATGAGGAAGTGCCACGTCCGTTGATAAGTAATGAATGCATAAGTGGGCTCAAGGGTGAAGATACCATATGGGAGGTGTCGAAGCAAGGTAGTTTCAACATCTATGACATCAAGATGTTGATGAGACAAGTTGTGGTAGCTGCCGGTAACTTCATTACAGCAGCAAGGAGTGATGATTTGAGACCGACTACTCATGAGGAATGAAGGAAAAATAGACCTAAAACCGGTGTTGGCACTCTTGACAATCTATCCCTTGGGTGGAACGATGTTTGGGCTCAAACTAGTCCGTTTTTGGAGTTTGGATTGAAGACAACATTTGTTTCGTGTTCCACAGATGTGAACGCTATCAAGAATTGGTTTCAGGGATTCATGAGTATGCACTTGGTTTTGACTAACAATCAGGAATGTATTGAGTTTTCTTTTCAGTACGTTGGAAATCATCTTCAGTTGGGTATCCATATTTGGGATCCTCAACGTGGCTTGATAGAGTTCATTACATATGGAAATGACTTTTGGAGGGATAAGGATCAAATTTCCAAATTTGTTGAAGTTGTTCCCTTCTTTTCCAGCTACTTGATGGTTCCGTTTGTTCAGCAACAAATGGATTGGAGAGAAATTTTGAATATGGGTTGGAGAGTTCAACGATCGGTAGTTCTTGGGAGTGACTTTCAACTCAGACAAGAGCAAATTTTGAGACATGAGCTTGTTGGTTGGAGGCAGACCAGCCACCTTACTTATGGAGTTACTTTCATTCAGGAGAGTTGGTTCCTCACTCCCGATCAAAGAAGTGGTAGTTTTCTGATGGAGATGGCTTTAGCGTGTTTTTCAGCCACTTTGGAGACTCTTGTGGTTGGAATTGTGAAAAACTTCTTCAGACTTCATAGTTGTGCCATGATAATTCAGTTGAGGCATAGGGAATTCATGTGGAGTCATGAGTATGAATTTGTTACGCTCTTGCAAAGGATTGCCTTCCTCTTTGCAAGAAGATTTGAAGATGTCACATTTGCAGTCATGGTTCCGTTTGTTACCATGTGGAGGTATGCTGAGGAGTTCGATTTTGAGTTGAGTAGACTATCTTCCCTATTGCTTAGAATTGTGATTGACAGTAGTATGGTTGATACTATTAATTTAGGACATTGTGGACATGAGATGTTGCATGATATTGATCTCAGTCCTTTAAGATCTTTCAGTTTGAGTATCATGGATGGTAACACTTTGGAGTTACAAGGAAGGGTAGTGCAACATTGGCATGAAGTTTTCACTGATGTGATCAGAGTGGTGCAGCTTCGGCATGGTGGGTCCTTCCTGAGACGGATTTGGGAACCTGGGATCATACTTGTTTTGGTATGGATCAGTCTTAAATTTTTCGGAGTTGTGGTGGTATTGCTTGGGGACAAGCAATTTTGGGAAGGGCGGACTGTAATGTCCCCGTTTTTAGCATTACACCTTTCAAGGATTGATGGCCTTTTCCCGATGCGTTGTCGACAGGTCAGAGGCAGAATTAGGGTTTCCGACTGTTTGGTGGGTTCTCTTGAAGATTCAGGGTTCTGCTTGTTGGAATTTGGGTGTTTGGATTGCGGATTCTTTCTGGGTTTTCAGAGAGCTTTGCAGTGGTATGTTTTTCTTGGCATTCTGAGCACCTTCAGGAATTTACTATTTTTAGTAAATTCTATTTTTAGCAGTGGTCCAGTCAGCATCAGCTCAGTCAACTTTCCTCTTCTGGCAGTTCATTGGGTAATTCCGATTTTTGGCTTAAGGGGTTCATTTTGGAGAAATAAGTTATTTTAAGTCAATAATGTTTTATTTTATAAAATAACCCCTTGTCCTAGTAATATGACTTAAAAGTTGTTTTAAAGAAGGGGACTTGGAGGGTGGTCATCACATGATGATTTATTTTGATCTTTCTAAAGTCTAAATGCTCAAGTGAAATTGGACGCCTATTTTATGAAGAAATGATTTTAAATAAAGTCAAATTTAGCCTTCGAAAAGGGGTCGCCCAAACTTGGAGGGAAAAGAAGTCAAATTCAAAAGGGAATTAGGGCGCATCTTCTAGAAGTTTCTGGAGAGCCTTCTCAAGTCTATATAAGGAGGCAGTTGCTCTTCATTTCTTATCTTATGTTTGGAATATTGTTATGCTGCCGAAATGGTTTGGATTGCTTCGAGGAATGAATGCCTCCTAGCCTTGGCTCGACTTCTTGCTTGAAAGACAGCAACTAGTGGAGAGTTAGATTGTAGTTGAGTGATATTTGTAGTGAGATTTTGCATTGTAGAAGTTGTTTTGCATTTGTAGTTCGGTTTCTTGCATTTTAATCAAAATCTGGAGTTGCTGATTTTTGTATTGCAGATTGAAGTTTATACTCATAAGTCTTTGGGTGAATTTATTTTGGTTCTGGGTAGTTTACCCATGCATTTGCTAGCCTTGGGCGCCCCTCTATGCCAAGTTGCAGATTTTTTAGAGGTGTCTTGGATTTTATCTTGTTGGTAGAACATTTCTTGAGCCTGTACCATTCTGTTTTGCCTGGCAAGTGTTTAAAAAAAAAATACTTCAATTTTTCAGTTGTTTCTTTGTCTAGTCTTCATCATCATCAACCTAGCTTTCGTTTGCATCAAGTCTCATGCCATTCTGGCAAGTATCGAGTGAGTTGTGAGCATTTTAGTGGATTCTAGGGTTGTTGGTTATGCATATTAAGTTGCTGTTTTGTCATATCAGCTTGCGTAAAGTCTATCTTTTGAGTTGGGTTTGGGTTGAAAGTCTTTGTGATCATTGAGGAGACATTATACTATATTGCAGCATGGTTAGACTTTCTTATTCGATGTATTTGACAGGCAAATCTCTAATTATTGTAAGCTGAACAGTAGTACTGTCAGCATTTCTCTTAATCTTACTTTACATTCTGAAGCTGCATTGTATTTCTGTATATCTCCGCCATATGGTCGCCTCATTTCCACTCTGGAATTGGGTAGCACATACTTGGTGTTGAGTTTACTTTCAGCATAGTTAGCATCTCCGTCATATGGTAGCTCCCATTCCATCTTGGTTTGGAAAGCACATTCTTGACGTTGAGTTCCTTTCTGTATTTAGAGAAGAAGATCCTCTGACCATATGCTCGCCATCATCGGCGCCATCCTTGGTTAGAGTTGCTTTTTGCATAAGCAGTTTAATTCAGATCCTCTGACCAATGCTCACACCTTGCCCACATCGGGATCCTGGTGTACATTCTGGTTAGAGTTGCTTTCTGCACGTTTTGGTTTATCTTCTAACCTTAACGGGTGCTTTGTTTGAAATCTGTTAATTGAAAAAATCAAAAAAAAAATTGGTTTGGAATATTGCATGCACCTTGGAATATTGCATGCACATCTTTCAAACTCAAAGCATCACTTCACATTGCATAAGGAATAACTAGATGCTGGTAGATGACAAATTTTCAATTAAAATATAGCTTTTTACAAAGTCAACCTAAGCAGTTATGCAATTACTTCACATTTCATAAATAATAACTAGGAGCAGTTGCCAATTGCTTTAGCTTGTCATGGCATTCCATGAGACCACATTTCTTTGAGGGATTTTTTCAAATAGTTCATTCCCTTTTCTATGCTACGACATTTTTCATATATGTCTACCAAAGCATTTTATCAAATAGTTCATTGCCTTGTTGCTATGGCTAAAAGCCTAAAATAGATGCTTTCGAACAAGCTATGGATGCTTGGAAAAAATCTATCAAAGCATAATAGTAAGCAATAGCATAGACAAGCCATTGAACTTTTTGAAAAAATGCCTCAAAGAAAAGTGGTCTCATGGTGATGGAATGCCATGACAAGCCATAGACAAGGAAGTGAATTGTTTGAAAATATGCCTTAAATAAATGTGGTCTCATGGTGATGGAATGCCATGATGAATGCCTATGGTGATGGATTGTCATGGCATTCCATCACCATGAGAACACACTTCTTTGAGGCATCTTTTCAAACAGTTCGTTGCCTTGTCTATGGTATGACATTTTTCATACATATCTACCAGAGCATTTCATCAAATAGTTCACTGCCTTGCTGCTATGGCTAAAAGCCTAAAACAGGTGCTTTCAAACAAGCTATGGATGCTTGGAAAAAAAAATTCAAAGCATAATAGTAAGCAATAGCATAGATAAGGCAGTGAATTGTTTGAAAAAATGCCTCAAAGAAATGTGGTTTCATGGTGATGGAAGGCCATGACAAGCCATAGACAAGGAAGTGAACTGTTTGAAAAAATGCCTCAAATAAATTCAGTCTCATGGTGATGGAATGCAATGACAATAATCACCATGAGACCACATTTCTTTCAGGCATTTTTTCAAACAATTCACTGCCTTGTCTATGCTACCACATTTTTCATACATGTCTACAAAAGCATCTTCTCAAACAGTTCACTGCCTTGCTGATATGGCTAAAAGCCTAAAACAAGTGATTTTGAACAAGCTATGGATGCTTCAAAAAAATATATCAAAAGCATAATAGTAAGCAATATCATAGACAAGGCAGTGAACTGCTTGAAAAAATGCATCAAAAAAATTGCTTTGAAATGATAAATTTAGTTGTGCTTTGATGCAAAGCCAAGGTGGAGAAGACTCACCACAATGGAAATGTCAATTCTCAGTCAAAGAACTCTTCTTCAAAATGATTCAGCCTAATAGGCATCAACTCACCCTCAAGGTTTTCAAACCTTTAATCTTGCAAAATAACAACAAATCTCCACCAAGGCCCTACAAAGACTCTCAACATTCATACAATGGCAATTTGAAAACAATCTCCAAGTCAGGTTCATTGAAATCTCCAAAACTCAGCATTTTACCCATTTAACTTCAAGTTGTCCTTGTACCCCTGTCATCAGTCCCAACACACTACCACCATGCTTCTTCAATGTTTTATCAGTGTTATCTATCTATGTAGTTACAAACCTTGCTTTCTTTACTCTCACATCTACAAGAATAGGAAATTTTATGGTGCCCACCATAAGACTTTCACACAAACCCGGTGTCATTACCTCCTGTGCTGCTACATCGGTCCTTATATCCACTACCCCTCTATTACCAGACCTATAATGGTTCCCAAAACTAGAATTTTTGATTTCCCTCACAACACTTACAGACTCCTTGTTCCCACAGATGATCACTTTGGCTTTCCCTTTCACATCCTCTAGAAGTGCAGTCAAAACAAATGTATGGCTATCTTTCCTTATGGTATACTTATTTTATTTCCCATCATGCATGGCACACCTATCATACTGCCATGGTCTTCCAAGGAGTATGTGACATCAGTCCATTGGAATAATGTCATAAATAACACTATCCCTATACTCACCAATCTGGAAATCTACAATATCTTGCTCATTTACTAAAAAAGATTGACCATCACTTAACCAAGATACTTTGTAAGGTAAGCCATGAGGGATTCTTTTCAAATTTAGTTTATTCACCATTTCACAAGAAACCATGTTTTCAATTGAACCTGAATCCACTACCATCCTACATACTTTACCTTGTACCTTGCAATTGATTCTGAAGAGTGATTTCCTTTATGGGGATTCTTTAGAGATTGGTGCCTTGAGCAATTTTCTCCTAATCATCAAACTCTCTCCAACTTCAAATGTAAGGTTCACCACAGGTGAGGTCGCACTTTCTTCATCCTCATGCACTAGTTTATTCCTCCTGTCTCCACCATAGGAACTTGAGCCTTTCTTTTCAAGGCACTTGAAGGCTGGATGTCTAGGCTGGTTACAAGTGTAGCATCTTCCTAAGAACTGGTAGGAGCGTCTTCCTCCACTAAATCTACCCCATGAACCTCTCCATCCACCTCTGGAATCGGATTGATCTTGGTCCTTCTTGTCATCTCCTTGAGTCTCATTGTTTGCCTTGAAATTAGGATTTAATCCTCTTCCTCTAGAAGTGTTGCCTCTTCCTCTTGCTGGTTTGTCTTGCCTTCTCTTCATTTTATCCTCCACCCTGATTGCCATTTGATAACAGTCCTCTACAGTTCTAGGATTAGCCAAAACCGATTCATCTTGTATGTTTAAACTTAAACCACCAATACATCTAGCAATATTTTCATCTTCATTCTCATGATGACCAGATCTTAAACTCAATTTATAAAACTCCTCAGTATAAGACTTAATATCCATCTCCCTTTGTCTTAAATTTTGCAACCTCTTAAACAACTGAACTTGATGATCCTTGGGTAAGAATTTACCTTTGAGTTTGATATCATCTTATCCAATGATGTGATTTTAGACTTTCCTTGCTTCCTCCTCTCAGATTGAAAGTAATCCCACCATACCAAAGCATGACCCTGTAACTTAGTTTTTGCAATCTTGACCCTTTTTTCTTCAAGAACCTCATCCCATTCAAAATGATTATCAATTGTAGCAATCCAATTCAATAGTTCTTCATCATTTAAACTACCACCATACTTAGGACCATTAAGTTTTACCTTAGGCTTGTCAGTCTTCACTACCTTCAGCAACCTTGAAATTCTTTGATCCTCTAGAGTAAGCTCTTCTTCCACATCTTCAAACTCCACATCTTCCTCTTCTTCAGTCTCAGTCTCTTCCACTTCCCTTCTTTTATTTTTCTCCAAGGCTATAACTCTCTCTTCCAAATCTCTAAGTTCTCTTGCATGCCTATATTTCATATCCTTCATCTCTTTAGCCATATCATTCTTCTTTGGAGGCATCTTAGCAACCTTGCCTCTTCACCTTCTTCTTCAACCTGCAAAATGAAAACAAATCTACTTCTTGATGCTCTGATACCACTATGATGTAGAGCATCAACAACCAAACTCCTCAACACCATGATTTCTTCAATGGATTTCAATCCCAAACAGAATCAAGAGAAGATCAAATTAAACAAACAACTTGTTTACTAAACTTTTCATCAATTTCTCTTCAAATTCACTTGATTTCTTCAGTTCTATAAAACTCCAAGAAAATATGTTAGTTTCCCAAATCACCAAAATCATATTCTAGACCATTATCAGCATCTAATTGACTGATCTTTAAAAAAAAACCTGATCAAAGGCATTGAACCAACCAATACTTCAATATTCACCAAAACCTCCTTGATACAACTCACACTCCCCAAGGCTAATAGACATACATTCTTACCTTCAAACTATTATCAAACTTACAAGAGCCTCATAATCATCATGCTTCTAATAGAAACAAACCAATAACATATTCACATAACTCTGAGTTATCAGATTTACTGATTTTCACAGTCATAACACCACTCTTCATCAAGATTTCACCCTATTCTAAACATCAAATCAACAAGCTTAACCTTTAAAATTTTCCCAAATCATTGAATTTATTTAAGCAGTTACATCACAAATCTAATCACAAATACCACTGGCCTTTGTTTTAACACTCATTTCAACAATTTCCTTGTAGGTTAGTAAAGCCCTAAATTGGGTGATACAACTCTACCATCTTTGCATCAAAACAAGCTTGATATAGTTTTGGAGACCCATTGCAAATTATTTAGACATATCACAAAAACACTGCCACTTTTTTTGAGATAAACATCAGAAAACTAGTCTGATACGTTGCTCCCAACCACAAATTAAGCCAAATTTGCAAGGTGACTACCAACAAATCAACTCCAAATCACTAACCAACCTTAAATAGTCTTTTTTCATACCTCCAAACTCATAATTCCATCATTTTCAAGAGTTATTAGATCCACTAAAACATTTAAATATCAAAACCCTTGAATATAGGCTTTGCAAGCAAAATAATGAGGGTTTCTTGGAATATCACCTTCCACATCTTCTACCAACATGCCATATCTTCCAACACCTTTAAATACACCTGAAAACATCATCTATACCCTTCTCAAGCCATGGAAAACTCTATTTCTTCATTATGCATGACTGTAGCATCAAATTTTGTGTGGAAACCTTCAATTTATGTGTGTAGCAACAACTTCATCTGAGAATTCTTGCATTCCCTGTACCTACAATCATAAAAAACATTCAAAACACCCTAACATTAACCTACTCCACCAATCTACTTGGCCTACATTGGTGGAGTAGTGATGGAATGGTCTATTAGACTCTCAAAACCACTGTAAAAAGAACTCTACCTGAGACACAGGAAATTGTCTTTTCTAGTTTTGTTTCTTAAGAAATGACCTCCAAATTATTTGAAAAGGAATTTAACTTCTTCCTAACATATATCACACCAAAAATCTATCTCTTTGAACTCTTGACTATCAATACACAGGTGGAAATAAAGGAGAGAGTGCTGCTAACAAAAAAACAAGAGTTTTCATTCAAAATCTGGTTACAAGAATACCAGCCCCCTTTTTGCACGCCTTACAATGCCTTTTATAACTTTTTCCCTCTTAGCAACTACCTTTTCTAACTTCTCATCAGTGCAACTACCCTTTTAACTCTTAATCTTCCTTGATTTATGCTCTCTCTTGCTGCATAATTACATCATGATTACTTTTTAACAACATTGTATTATTTGCATTTTTTATATTTTCACCTCCTAGTGACTTATTTTATGACTTGATTACATTCAAATTAGCCATTACAAGGCCTTGACACATCATTTTGGCTTGAACATACAAATTGGACAAATTAGCCTTTTGAAGGCATTACAAGTCATAGACAAGGCAGTGAACTGTTTGAAAAAATGCCTCAAATAAATGCGGTCTCATGGTGATGGAATGCAATGACAATAATCACCATGAGACCGCATTTATTTCAGGAAATTTTTCAAACAATTCATTGCCTTGTCTATGCTACCACATTTTTCATACATTTCTACCAAAGCATTTTGTCAAACAGTTCACTGCCTTGCTGCTATGGCTAAAAGCCTAAAACAAGTGCTTTCGAACAAGCTATCGATGCTTGGAAAAAATCTATTGAAGCATAATAGTAAGCAATAACATAGACAAGGTGGTGAACTGCTTAAAAAAATGCCTCGAAGAAATGTGGTCTCATGGTGATGGAATGTCATGACGAATGCCTATGCTATGGATTGTCATGGCATTCCATCACCATGAGAGGGTATTTCTTTGAGGCATTTTTTCAAATAGTTCATTGCCTTGTCTATGCTATGAAATTTTTCATACATGTCTACCAAAGCATTTTATCAAACAATTCACTGCCTTGCTGCTATAGCTAAAAGCCTAAAACAAGTGCTTTCGAACAAGCTATGGATGCTTGGAAAAAGTCTATCAAAACATAATAGTCAGCAACAAGCTATGGTCTCATTGTTTTTTTTCACATGAAAATCAACACGATTTTATTCATGTTTTTTTGCAGGTTTTAAAAGATTTGTTTGCTAATTTTTTAGTTTTTGCCGATCAGACGAGAATTTTATAAGCATCACGGTGTCCGAGTAATAGCATGTTGAGGTTCGCAGCCATTTTGCACTTTGGACCCTTAAGGGATCGATCCGATTGAACGTAGCTCAGAGTGATTCCACATATATGTGTGTGAAAGAGAACCATTCCTAACATAAACATACCTATTTGGACGCGTTGGAATAGTTTGTTTGGTCACACGAGCTACAGAACGAAAGTTGCACCACTTTGCAACTTTCAACTACTTGCATTTGACAACTTTTTCCTCGAGTGAAAATTTGCCACCATAGGAAAATGCCTTTGAGATAGCGAAAATTGAGCGAGGTTATCGTAGAGGAGCCCAACGTGATCCCATGGGATCAAATGAGAAGTTTTTAAGCATCACGGTATCCGAGTAATAGCATGCTGAAGTTCACAGCCATTTTCCATTTTGGACCCTTAAGGGATCGATCCGGTTGAACGTAGCTCGGAGCGATTCCGCGTGTTTCAGTGCAAAAGAGGACCATGCCTAGTGTAAGCATACCCACCCGGATGTGTTGGAATAGTTCGTTTTGTTACACGAGCTGTAGAACGAAAGTTGCACCACTTTGAAACTTTCAACTACTTGCATTTGACAACTTTATCCCCGAGTGAAAATTCGCCACCACAAAAAAATGCCTCCAAGATAGCAAAAAATGAGCGAGGTTACTGTAGAGGGACCCACCATGATCCCATAGGATCAAATGAGAAGTTTTTAAGCATTACAGTATCCGATTAATAGCATGTTGAAATTCATAGTCATTTTACATTTTGGACCCTTAAGGGATCGATCCGGTTGAACGTAGCTTGGAGCGATTCCGCGTGTTTCAGTGCAAAAGAGGACCATGCCTAGCATAAACGTACCCACCTGAATGTGTTGAAACTGTTCGTTTTGTCACATGAGCTGCAGAACGAAAGTTGCACCACTTTGCAACTTTATCCCCGAGTGAAAATTTGCCACCACAGGAAAATGCCTCCAAGATAGCAAAAGCCCAATGAGGTTACTGTAGAGGGGCCCAGCATTATTCCATAGGATCAGACGAGAAGTTTCTAAGCATCACGGTGTCTGAGTAATAGCATGCTGAAGTTTGCAGCCATTTTGCACTTTGGACCCTTAAGGGATCGATCCGGTTGAACGTAGCTCGGAGCAATTCCGCATGTTTGGGTGTGAAAGAGGACCATGCCTAGTGTAAATGTAACCACCTAGATGCGTTTGAATAATTTTTTTGGTCACACAAGCTGCAGAACGAAAGTTGCACCACTTTGCAACTTTCAACTACTTGCATTTGACAAGTTTTTCCCCGAGTGAAAATTCGCCACCACAGGAAAATGCCTCCGAGATAGAGAAAATCGAGCAAGATTATTGCAGAGCGGTCCAACATGATCTCATAGGATTAGACGAGAAGTTTCTAAGCATCACGGTGTCTGAGTAATAGCATGTTGAATTTTACAACCATTTTGCACTTTGGACCTTTGAGGGATCGATCCGATTGAACGTAGCTCGGAGCGATTCCGCGTGTTTGGGTGCAAAAGAGGACCATGCCTAGCATAAAAATACCCAACCAAGATGCGTTGGAATAGTTTGTTTGGTCACACGAGCTGCAGAACAAATGTTGCACCACTTTGCAACTTTCAACTACTTGCATTTGACAACTTTTTCTCTGAGTGAAAATTTGCCACCACAGGAAAATTCCTCCGTGATAGCGAAAAACAAGCGAGGTTATTGTAGAGGGGCCCAATATGATCTCGGAGGATTAGATGATAATTTTCTAATCATCACAGTGTCTGAGTAATAGCATGTTGAATTTTGCAGCCATTTTGCACTTTGGACCCTTAAGGGATCGATTTGGTTGAACGTAGCTCGGAGCGATTCCGCATGTTTGGGTGCAAAAGAGGACCATGCCTAGTGTAAACATACCCACCCGGATGCATTGGAATAGTTTTTTTGGTCACACAAGTTGTAGAACAAAATTTGCACCACTTTGCAACTTTCAACTACTTGCATTTGACAACTCTTTCCCCGAGTGAAAATTCACCACCACAGGAAAATGCCTCTAAGATAGCGAAAACTGAGCGAGGTTATTATAGATGGGCCCAACTTGATCTTCTAGGATTAGATGAGAAGTTTCTAACCATCACGGTGTCCGATTAATTGCATGCTGAATTTCACAGCCATTTTGCACTTTGGACCCTTAAGGGATCGATCTGGTTGAACGTAGCTCAGAGCGATTCCGCGTGTTTGGATGTGAAAGAGGACCATGCCTAGCGTAAACCTACCCACCCGGATGCGTTGGAATAGTCCGTTTGGTCACACGAGCTGCAGAATGAAAGTTGCTCCACATTGCATCTTTCAACTACTTGCATTTGACAACTTTTTCCCCAAGTGAAAATTTGTCACCATAGGAAAATGCCTCTGAGATAGAAAAAACTGAGCAAGGTTATTGTAGAGGGGCCCAACATGATCTCATAGGATTAGATGAGAATTTTCTAAGCATCATGGTGTTTGAATAATAGCATGTTGAATTTCGCAGCCATTTTGCACTTTGGACCCTTAAGGGATCGATCTGGTTGAACATAGCTCGGAGCGATTCCGCGTGTTTGGGTGCAAAAGAGGACCATGCCTAGTGTAAACGTACCCACCTGGATGCGTTGGAATAGTTTGTTTGGTTACACGAGCTGCAGAACAAAATTTGCACCACTTTGCAACTTTCAACTACTTGCATTTGACAACTCTTTCCCCGAGTGAAAATTCACCACCATAGGAAAATGCCTCTGAGATAGCAAAAACCGAGCGAGGTTATTGTAGATGGGCCCAATGTGATCTTCTAGTATTAGATGATATGTTTCTAAGCATCACGGTGTCCGAGTAATAGCATGCTGAATTTCGCAGCCATTTTGTACTTTGGACCCTTAAGGGATCGATCTGGTTGAACGTAGCTTAGAGTGATTCCGCGTGTTTGGATGTGAAAGAGGACCATGCCTAGTGTAAACATACCCACCCGGATGCGTTGGAACAATTTGTTTGGTCACACGAGCTGTAGAACGAAAGTTGCACCACTTTGCAACTTTCAACTACTTGCATTTGACAACTTTTTCCCTGAGTGAAAATTCGCCACCACAGGAAAATGCCTCCGAGATAGCGAAAACCGAGAAACGTTATTGTAGAGGGGCCCAACATGATCTCATAGGATTATACGAGATTTTTTTAAGCATCACGGTGTCCGAGTAATAGCATGTTGAATTTCACTGCCATTTTGCACTTTGGACCCTTAAGGGATCGATCCGGTTGAACGTAGCTCGGAGCGATTCTGCATCTTTGGGTGTGAAATAGGACCATGCCTAGCCTAAACGTACCCACCCGAATGCGTTGGAACAGTTCGTTTGGTCACACGAGCTGCAGAACGAAAGTTACACCACTTTGCAACTTTCAACTACTTGCATTTGACAACTTTTTCCCCGAGTGAAAATTTGCCACCACAAGAAAATGCCTCCGAGATAGCAAAAACCGAGCGAGGTTATTGTAGAGGGGCCCAACGTGATCTCATAGGTTTAGATAGAGATTTCGTAATCACCACATTTTACGAGTAATACCTTGTCAAATATTGTTGCCCTTTTGCACTTTGCACCCTTAGGGGATCAAGTCGGTTCAACCATAGTAGTTGTTTTGTTGAATGTCATACCCTAAGGTATGTTAGAGATGACCTAGGTTGCATCAATTTCTATGAGGCATACGCTGCCCCTACTTTTTCAATCACTTGGAAACCATGTGAATAGCCCATGTTCTTAATGACTTGGAAACCCTTACCACATTGATCTATTGGTAGGGTTGCTTTCTCTTTCTCATATTGGTACAACAATTTGGAGATGTCTTCCTCTATAACCTCTTTATTTAGCTCTCCGCACTTGGAGAAAGCCATGGGTTCAAATTTGATGATAGAAGAGGCTTTTTTTCTATGTGTTATGGTTTTCCATGTCTTAGGAGAAGATGGGAGTTGTCCTACATAAAATTACCATTTAAGACCATAGTCTATACAACCCTTCTCTTGTCTCGTATTTGGACCTTGATATTTCGAAAGGATTATGTGAGGTGGATGATGAGGCTAAAGTGGATGGATCAATATAGGATGATGAATGTGAGGCAATATCATTTTTAGGCACTTGGAGTAGTTTTTGATATTTTTCTTCAAAGTTATGATAATAATGGAAAGGCCAAGGGTGAAGGGCACACAATCAACTGAGAGGGGGGATGAATTGGTAGATCCAAACAATTACAATTGTTAGTCTATGTTCAATCCTTTAGGGTCAAAATAACCTTTTCTTTTAAAATTTGTAAGAGGTTAGTCTCTAATGCCTTGCATGAGTAGGTTGTTTTGTTATGATTGAATTTAATAAAGACCAAGTTGAGATGTTAGGGTTTTGTTACCTTTTAGGTCTCTTCTACCAGTTTTTTGAGCTTTCATGGCAGTTAGATGTGCTACAAGCTTTCAAATGGAAGACTACAAAGAAGTTAATGTCAGTTCTCACACTTTTGCATTTAATTTCCATCATCAAAAGGGGTATTTCAATGTCCATGCTCATTGCTTTCCAGTTTAAATGCCTTAGAAATATTGTTGTAGGGCAGTTTCACGTGGAAAAAAATATATGATGAGTAAAGGAAGATACAAAGATAAAAGGATACCATACAGAGCTTAGAGTCGATAAAATTTCAAACGCCTTGTTTCCTTTCACTGATTTGGGAATGTCAGGTAAGAAAGCTGAGGCTTTCAACTTTAATAATTTTAGGTCACTATAAAGAATTTTGTGTCTCAAAACTTGAGATTGCAAAAATACCAGATAAGTGAAGGAAGATTGACGGAGTTAAAAATAGTGATGAGGTTTTTGATGCTTATAGAAATATTATCTAGAAAATCCTTGTTTCCTTTATTACAACGGAGCAACATGTAATAAGCTCATTCAAGAATTTATTCTCAATAAAGGCTAGAGAAAGAGTGCTAAGGCTGGTGTAAACATAGAGCTAGAACTTGCACGAAGGGTTGCTGCAAATGACTTAGCAGAGGTAGGTTTAGTTTTTGGGGAGCTTAACAATCAACCATTATTCTAGATAAAAAACATCATGATCCAAAAAATGGATTGTCCAGGAAAACGTTTCCACTAAAAATTATTGCACAAAGTTGAGGACCGTGATGATAGTAAAATAGAATAAAGTATGATAGTGTCTCAGAAATGATGAGGTAAACACAAAGCATGAAACCTTCAAGAGGAGAATCCTGAGCAAGTTAGAAGGCAAAAGATACAGTTACTAGAGGACAAAATAAAGAGTTCTAAAAGTGGTTTCAATGACCCTATATATGCAGAAGCATATGTTATAGTTCATCAGTATGGTTTTTCCATGGATATTATAGTAATCAATTGCATAGAAGAAAATACTTCATAAAGCCTCAATTTGTGGGGTGTCTCCCAGAAATGAGGGTAGTCATAGATAGAAATAAAGTATTCATGAGTAATCAACCTTCAATGGACTATACAAGGATGAGGTAAAGATGAGCATATATTTCAAGGAGAATATACCAAATTGTTATATTTATATGTTACATCATGCTTGTTAACATGAGTACCATTTACAATCATTTTGGGGTGGTCTCCACAGAAGCAGATAGTAGCCCAACATCATGAGCAAGATAAAAAATAAAGACAATGATTATGATCTTTTGTCAGTAGTTCTCATCAGATTTAGTTGTCCCAAATGAACAAAATACTGCTAAGGGAGTATGCTTTGATAATTTGAACAATAGTGACAATTGTGTCAAAAAGAGAATATAAGGGCAAGGACAATGTCTAATAGGTAGAGATCAAAAGGGACTATGCCAATAAACTCAAAGGAGTAGATTTGATACTGAAAAGGAGTGAAGTGATAGCATATGATAGTTAATTGGAAAAAGATAGTAGAAACATATCAAATCATCAAGAGATAACACAGATTGAAGAAACCCTAGATGTTCAGATAGAGGGACCATTCAGGATTTCAAGGAAGATCACTGCTAACAGTTGGTTAGGGTATTTGAAATTCCATCAGAAGGTTTTGTGAATGAGGTTAGACAGTCTTTAGATGAATATAATATTTTATTTTGTGGATTTTGGGCTAGATAATCTGGTGTTTCTTGCTAGTCTTCTGCACTTTCAAGGAATAAAACTAGAGCCAAGGATTAATAAACCGTGGTCATCATTTAGCAAGGAGGGTGCAGCAGTAAATGATGTAGTTTCTATAAGTGGTAATGAAGATGATGCCATTTTTGGATATCATTTCTTTGAGGTCAGTCACTTCCTTATTATCGAGGTATTGAAAAGATCCAATTTAGGAGAGTTGGAATTGGATAGGAAACAAACAAATGTACAGTCAATTGACAGTGTCAAGGGAAGTGAGGTATGAAGACATTCATCATTTCATCAAAGGACAATAGATTAAAAGGAAGGTTATTCATTAAGACAAGCATCATGAATGTATGAACACAAGGGAACTGTGAAGGGTCACTGTACATGGCAATGTGCAAATGAAAAGGACAGATTAGAAATGAGTAGTGATCAATTGTTAAGTACAGTGAGTGTATGATTATAAAGTGCTTGACAATCAAATTCACTCACCACAGTCAATGTCCTATGCCTATCAAGTCTATGTCAGTCAATGTCTCAAGACTCCAAGAGCTATGGTTGTGTATGCAAAAATAGGTCCTTATGAATGTGGAGTCTTCAATTAACTCTTTATATTTGTAGTTTATCCTCAATGATAGTCTTAACGGGTTGTATACTCTTAATGATCTCCTTATGGCTATGAGAACTAGGACTGTCATCAATGAATGCTTCAATATGGTCATGGATTGCATGTACACATGTTAGTTTAAATAGTCACAGTCAATAAGCACCATGGAAAGGATAATCATAGAAGAGGGTAGTCATTTAAGGAAGGGTCAATCTTTAACAGTTTGGAGGTCAATAATGATGAAAGCATAGTCTGAAAGGACAACAAGTTAAGGTATGGGTGACATGAAAACCTCAAGGAGTCTATTTAAGGTGGTTATAGCTTGTAAATGTTATAAGAGGCCTTCTTAGGCTTGAATCAAGGTTGTTGAAGGTGTAATAAACTCACAAAATAAGAATACCACATTTTTTTGGTGCATTTTCTGAGTTTTTTCACTATTTTTCAAAAATTGTTTATTGTTGTACGGACTATACAGACCCAATCATGCTTTGAAATCTTTAGAGGTTGAATTTTTATGAGTTTTATTTGATCTTCACTTGTTTTGGAGTTCTAATCTTCTATTTTGTAAGAGAAATTCAAAAAATACAGTGTATACCCTATTTTTTCCTTTGTGAAGGGTTTGAAAGCAAAATAATGAGTGTTTGACCAATCACCTACTGTTTTTTCCTATAACTTGGTGGATTGGTGAAAAATATATTAGTCTAGATTTATCAATGCATTTTATATCAGAATAAAGCATTCTTGTGGTGATTGTGTGATGCCATAGGGCTGGAAATGCAAATTTTCCCTTGAAAAGTGATGGTTTTGAAGTGCTTTTCAATGAAATGTTGATGAAGATGAGTTTGTAAGAATTTAAAATGTCAAGGTAGACCCTATGAAATGTGTTTGGACCATTTATTTGTTTATTGAAGCCTAGGAATCAAGATTTTGACAAAACCCTTGTTTTTGCATTAGAAAAGGAGATTTTTTTGAGATGGGAGTGTTTCTGACCGTACAGGTGCAAACTAGTGCTGGATTCTATGGTTTTTGGGTTAGAAGGGTATTTGAATCCAAGATTAGTTTCCTAAGTGTTTTGGAAAAGTTAGGCCAAAAGTCTAAAAAACCAATTTCCAACTGTTGCAAGGGAAACATATGTCAATAGGTGAGTTTTGAGGAATTCAATGAAGACAAGTTTAAATGTAAACCATGAAGCATTACAACTAATTTTAAATGTAATATACACATATAATTGAGGAATATATTAAGGAATATACACATTTGCATGTATTAATTTCTCATGATTTTAATATATCAAAAAATACACTAAGTCAATGACAAATATTACAATAGTGATGGAAGAACATCTTGAAAATCTTCCCATTTGTCAATACTTGTAGCAATACATGCAAGGAAATAATCCTCCCATTTCCAGCACAGATCATGAAATATATTGTACTTGAGAAAGGACAAAAGGAGTTGTTGCCTAGTTTCATTTTTCCATTCCACCTCAGCTGGCCCAACTATTTGCATTCCAAAATGGTTCAAAACATGTACATCCCCTGCTCCCTACGAAACACATGGGTAGTAGCCTCTCTGTAGTTGTGTAGTATCATAGGAATTTGGTCCACAAAAAACTTACAAAAGCCTCTCAATCTTAGACATAGACTCACATAAAAATCATTAAAAGAGCAATAACTAAATAATGTCAGTCATACAGCTGACAAGACCTATCACCTTCATGCATGCTAGATAAGGAGGTCGATTGAAGGTCCTACAATGGTGATGTGTCCCTTCACTACTTTATCATCTCTCAATTACCCTACGTATAAATTTCAAATATATCATTGAGAGGCTTAACATAAAATGTGTAGCATAAAAGAATCCGATAAATCTAGGAGATGGAAACGAAAGAGAAGATTGACAACCAGAAAATGCACCAGCAACCGATGTTTCTCATACCACTAAACACTTGCATGAGCAACTGATGTTGTTCTTTTCTTATATACTTTGACAAACTTCAGTATTACCTACAGTCACAATCAGAAAAGGATCAATGACAATCGTAAATGCATATGACATCAAACAGTAAAGGTGAAAAAGCCTTATTGCAAGGTGTTGGTCCAAAAGATTGATCAATAACTTGGCTTTAGAAATTCAATCTGCATACTTACAAATCAATCCAGGGAACCATCTGGGTTTTCTCTACTCTTTATTGTGTTGATTATTTCCTTGTGGTCAGACTCACACACTTTCCACAAGTTCTTGTTCACAGGTCTACCCTTATATTTGATCAAATGAACGTTGGTGGTAATGACAAGGTTCGAATAGTGAAGGATTTTTCGATGTGTGTCAAAGTACTCAAACAACCAAACTGCAACATTCTTAACTGGATACCTTCGAAGCCATGTTCCAATAACAACCACCGAACCTATAGGATACTCTTATGTTTTCTCCGTCTATAACTATGGCCTCCAATTTCTTTTTGGCCTCAATACAATGACACAGGTAATAATCTATACCCTCTTCATTGTCTTCATCTGCAATCACCGCATAAACGTGCCCTACATTGATATGTTCATCTTGTTAGATTTATTTACTGAGAAACATAATAAAACTTGTAAGTAAGATATATTACTCGGTTCTAGTAGGTTCGATACATGATCAAAGTCAATGGATGATTGCATCTCCATGATTTGTAGAGCCATCAGGAGTTGATAAGTGTCAAGTGGGGTTAGACTTCTTACAGACCATTCGTCAACCCACTATGTTGACTTGCAATCATTCCATGATTGAAGTGTACATGCATAACAAAAGCATGCCATCTTCCTTGTATGGATAGTCCATGTACCTGCATTGGAGCTTCTAAAAGAGTGTAGCTCGCTCGATCCTGTTAGTGTACAAAAATCCTCGTATTTTACAATGTTAGTATCATCTACTAAATGAAAAAATCTATGAACTAAAGAATTACCTTCACTACCTGGACCCATTGAACCATTGCACCATTGGACAATTGATCTTGCATTTGTCAACTTTACATTGTTTGTGTACTTTAACTCTTCTTGTGCTAGGGCTCTTTTGATACATGCACCTGTTCCATCATGCTCCCCCTTTCCATGCCCGGCCTCTAAGAAGTTCCACATATGCTGAACACCACTAATCCTATACATCCTGCTCAAACAATAAAAAATTCTGGCGTTCTTGAATTGTGATGTACAATTATCTCACCATATGATATGTTGACTAAATGATATGCCCCAAAAGTAAGTAACGCATTTTACAAAAATATTGATATCGCTGATTACATTGCATTAAATATGAAACACACCAAAGCATTTTATGAAAGAAGGTAGCGAGCTGTTTGGAATTATCAAACATGTCTATGCTACACAATATTTTTCATACATGATGTAGTTAGATGTATGTAGGGTTAGATATTAGAGTAGGGATTTTGAGTGTGTTTGAATATTTAGAAAAGTACCTAGAGGTTGATGTAGTACATGTAGGGATCCACAATGAACTTGTTCAAAGATTTAGAGAAAGGCTCTTAATAGACTTACACACAATTTGATCACTTAACTTACCAAGAAACACCATTTTTGATGCAGAGATGGGTGGAAACCATTCAACACAGTAAATCAATGAGAATCAATTAGATTCCAAAGCAAAACCAGATGTTCAACTGAAAATCCCAACTTCTACCAAGCTTTCCCTTGTAGCATAGGTAACCCAGTTCAAGGGCCTTTTCACCAAGATTTTCTAAAACACTTGACAAACTCAAGGATTATTAAGATACTCATTTGCAAGTTATAAAACATAGGTAAACCCCAACATCAACTCCTTTGGACCAACATTGACTTCCAATAGACCCACCTTGGAAAAGGCTATTCAATTGGCCAAATTTACAAAGAGAGTACCTTTTAAAAACTACATCTTCACTCAAAATACTCAAAAAGAAGTATTTTATGTGTCAAAACCTCCAATTTCCTAATTTGTTCCAGGTCCAAGACCTCTAGAACCTTAATACACCAAACCCTCAATTTCAAGCAAAATACTTGGGGTTTTAATGAAACTCCTATCTCCTAGACCTGCCAGACCCATACAAAGCACCAAAAACACTTACCAGACCCTGCACATGGTGAATAATACATTACATGGACAGTCCTTCCCACATTTTGTAAAAACACCACTTGAAGCCCTAATTTTCACCATGAAAAGACCCTGCTACAGTCCTAGAACATCATCCCAAACACCCAACCTTGACGCCATAACATTCTAAATAGGTTAGCAATGTATTTTAAAAGTTATAGGACCCATTCCACAAGTTACAATAGGCAGAAAAAGTGTAATGGGTCGAATTATATAATGAAACCCCTCAATCCAAGAACATTGTGAAAGTAGGTAGCAGCAGTAAAAAAAATATAACTTTCGCTATACAAAGAGTTAGAACCTCTAAATAGATGAAAATGAAAGATAATTAATTAATATACAAAATCCAACCAGTTTCATATCATCTTAGAGTTTGTACAGGTCGTATAACAACAAGAAAAGTGAGAGAAACCAGTTAATTTCTAGAATTTAATAGCGTTCTTCTTGATAAAAAATGGGGTACAAATCAACCAACAACCTCTCCTTCGAGGAATTGAAGGTTATTAAACATATTTTGATTTCATTCCAACTCCCTTGAACTTTGCAACTTTTGCATCTTTTAGCAACTTTTCTGACCACGTTTAGCCAAATTGCAAGCTATGACACAACTAAACTCCCTTAGCTCCAAATACATTATAAAATGGTCTAATTGACCTTACTAAACACAATATAATCAACATTAACTAAAATCCTAGCATTTGACCATGCTCACTAAAGATGACATTTTTGACAAAATTGAGCTTACAAGGTGCTCCTGCACCAAAGGCCTGGAATGTTGATTTTGAAGTTGTGTCTTTTAACTAGCATTATTGAACTTGAAATTTATAAAGGTTATGATGAAAAATTCACGGATTAGATTTTCTAGTAATATTGAGTTTATTTCATTCTATTAGGAGTGATTGTTGTATGAATACAATATTTCGAGCAATAGACTTACATATGGTGGGTTTTGTTAAAATCTTCCAAAGGTTTAGAATGGTAGTCTTCTTGAAAAGCATAACTTGTTATTTATGGATGATCTTTGTTTTGTTTTAGATGTGAATTGGTCGGTTCAACTTTGAATTGAGGTTTTTGAGATTGAAGATTGTTTGAAACTGATCTAATTATGATTTTTGAAGGTTTTGTCTCCCTGCTCTGCATCACAAACCTAGGGTATAGATTGGTGCCACCTAAATGAAAACTAGAGACTCTTGTGTTTATTTTTCTCAAAACAAACTTTTTGATTGTCAACAAAGTCATGAAGAATATGGATTCAAAGAAGGGTTTGTGATGTTATATCTTATAATTATTCACTATTTCTTTGGCAATGACGTAACTTAGAAAGACAATAATCATTCTCAACTATGTCAACTCACTTGAATTTATCTAAGCACATGTGATGAAGCTGAATTTTTTATGGAGCAAAAAAATTAATGGACACTTGCATTAACATTGATGAAATCTATTAGGTTTTCCAAATTAGATGAAAATAAAGGTTTTCCAAATTAGTTGAAAAAAGAATGAAATACAGTGCATTCCACTAGGCATGTTGGAAATGGAGTACTATAAGCAATGCAAATAGAATTCATAAGTAAATTTTTGTTAAGTAAATGTCATGTTTTTATTTTTTTTGTTCTTCAAACTCATAAAAATTAAACTTTTTTATGCAAATCCCATCTAATTCAATGTTGAATTGTAAGTCCAATTGTTATGATTAATAAAATCATTAAGGAAATTTAGTTTATATTGTCAAAAACAAACAAATATACTATATACAAACATTTCAATTTACCAAAATGAATATATTACCTCAGATAATGTAAAATGATGTAGAAACTTCAAAATGTCTTCTTCTACATTGTCTACCATGCAGATTGGTGGTAAAAAGGTGATGGATCAAGCATAGATTGGTACAATATGAAGTCAACTGCATTAAAAAAGGAGTTTCTAACTTAGATAAAGCGTTGAACCAGACAAATACAGGAGAATGTGGGCCTGAATCACAGGGTCAAGCCTTATTTTTACCGTTTCAAGGTAAAACCCATTTGGCACTCGCCAAATATGTTCCTCTAAAAAGGAGAGACTTCAGAGAGAGGGAGAGACACAAAGTGGGAGAGAGATAGAGGGAGTGAGAGAGAGGGGTGGAAGGGAGAGACTTGAGAGAGAGAGAGGGGGGAGGGAGAGAGCATGGGAGGGAGAAACCTAAGAGAGAGAGAGGGAGACACCTAAGAGAAGGAGAGGGAGTCAAAGTGGGAGAGAGGGGGTGGGAAGGAGAGACCTGAGAAAGTAGGGCGGGAGGTGAGTGAGGCCTGACAAAGAGGGATTGTGAGATAAGTGAG